>JASAND010004809.1:0-43104 GCA_030248195.1 Trissonchulus latispiculum
GGGGGGTGTAAATCCATAGTTTCACTAGAAATTTTGGTTCTGGGAGTGTAAACTTTGTGGAAATTTTGTGGTCAACCCCGAAAATGTGGTGAGGAGTACTCCCCCGAACTTCCCCCACCCAAAAAATTAGGACTTCAGGAAATCCAAAAAAATGGCCTAAAATGCAAAAAAATTGCATTTTTCGTCAAAGCAAAGCTTGTTTTATCGGTTTAGCCGTTTTAAGCCAAGGTGAGAAACATTTTTCATAAAATGACCATTTTTGGCTAACTATTTGGCCCCAATACTTGCTAGTTCGGTGGGGCTGCGTTGGTGATTCGGGGGTAACCAAAAGTGGGAGGAGGGTACATAAAAAAATCTGGGAGGGGGTAAAGTTTGTCGAAGATTTTGGGTAGGGGATACCCCCCAACCGCCCCCTCCGCCCCGGTGAACGTGAAACTATGGGTAAATCTGGGTGGTTGGTGGTCGACCCAAAAATGTGATGGGGTGGCCCCCCCCCCAGAATTCGGACTCAGAAATTTCGAAAATGGCCTAAAACGCAAAATTTTCGTATTTTAATTTTTTCGTCAAAACAAAGTATGTTTTTATCGTTTTTAGCGTTTTTGCACCGTTTTAAAGCGATTTTATGTCAAAATTTTACAAAATTTTCAAAAATGACCATTTTTCGGCCAAATTTAATGAATGAATGAATGAATGGTTGTGAGAATCCGCCCCCCTCATACGCAATTCATTATTTGTTTGTATGTAATATGTACGTACATATATACAATGTCAATGCGATGAGGGGCCCACTTATAGTATTTGTGCTTTCATTCTATAAGCCTTAGTTATAAACTAAACAATAAAATATAACAGTCAGCTATACAATCAAAAACAATATATATCTATATACGTATAGCAGAAGATATAGTTGGCATAAGGATAACAACTATCTTTGCGACCCCAATGAAAGCACAAACACCTACTGAGACTTCTCAGGGATCGACCGAATTCCGGTTCCGGTACTTTTTGGTTCCGGTCCCGGTTCCTGTTTTTGAAAACGTACCGGAACTGAACCAATTTTAGCGCATTATCAAAAGTGACATTTTATTAAAATTTTCAGAAATTTTGTAAAATTTCTTTTAACATTTTGAAAAATTGCTGGAATCTCTTGTATATATGTAGAATATATATTTTTTCTTCAAAATTTTCGTTCGTGGCGCTATTGCATTATAACTTTTCCTAGAATGTTTAGATTTTTTTGGGGTGTAAGAGTACCTTATCGTTAATTTATTATTATGAATATTAATTCACGTATATATATGATCAAAATATTACGCACTTCCCCCTAATTTAGGAAATTCAAAATAGACCCTCAAATTCGCCGATTCGATTATTAGAGACGAATTTGATAAATAATTTAAAAATTATTAATTTTGAAATATTGGATTTTTTTGTGGCTTTTAGCGTAGATAAAAGGGCGGGGGCCCCCCCCCCCCCCCTCGAAATGAGAAAAAAAAGATGAATTTCGGCAGACAATTGTGTGCACCTGGCAACTCCCGTTGTGGGGGGTCAGCCATTAGGAAGTAGATGATGGTTTTGGATTTTTTTTTGTTGTGTGTGACGCTTGTCACACTCTTAGTTATTATGTACTCATTGAAAATCACGTCTCTGACAGTTTTACTTTTCTCAAAGATTACAAACAGTCTTACTTTTTTTTTTTGTCTGTCTAAATTGCTTCAGCCATGGAAAAATTACGGGGGAAATCCCGGTATTTGTACTTCATCATTAAAGGAACATTTTAACTAATTGGCTCTGATAAAGCTTGGGGAACAGGGTTAAAGTTGTTGTTGCTTGTAACTTGCAGACAATACTGGCTGTATTTTCTCAGCAAATTTTCGGACGTTTATTATCTATTATATTATTATTATTATTATTATTAGCCACAGTGACTGGTTTTTTTTTTTATCTCCACGAATTTCAAAAATTTTTTTTTTTTTTTTTTTTTTTACAATTTCTACATGGTCGAGTTGTGGTTATTTGACTCCATTAAGTATGTTAAGACTTCAAATCGTTTGAAGTTTATTTGAATTTTTTTTTATTCTCATTGGATTTTAATATGCTCCAAAAGCTACGAAACAGAGTGGTTACATAGACAGATTGCTGAAAGTGTTGGTAAAGTTTCATAATGAATAGTTTCCATGATGCAAACGATCTAAAGTTAATTCATCGGTAGCATTTACACCACATATATGGCACGTTGGCGATTGCCTCCCGGAGAGACCAAATTGAACAATTAATGTGAAATATGTTATGATAACCGATCCAAGCTAAAATCATAGGATTCCCATTATGTTAACACTAAAGGCACACACGTTGACCAATAATTCTCACAAGATACTGCACGCAAATTAATCAAAAAAGTTTTCCACGGATGTTGCTAAAGTTGTCAACAAGAAGAGAATTTTTTCAGAAATGAACTAACGCAGTAGATAGCAATAAACTTATTGCTCCTGCCTGCATTAAACTAGAGACTGATCACAAATATTCGTTTGATGTTGATGAAATGCTAAAAATTTGTTGATGAAATGTTAAAAATTACCATATTTCATGGCCAAGGCATAAGCAAAACAGATGCCAAAACTTAGATTTTTAATACGAAAACTTAAAATAGCTTCTCTGGGCGTTAAGTTATATCTCCTGATTGTTCTTGAAAATTGACAAACCTTGTAATAATTTGTTATCGCTGCAACATTCAAAAACTGACCAATGCCTTTTCAAGTTATCATTAATGTTGATTTTCAGTAAATAAATTAATTGATCTGAATAGCCTTGGATGAATCTTTCAAAGGCGTAAAAGCCCTCGATGTATCTGAGGTCAAATCCTTCTCGTTGCTCGACTTTATATAAATTTTAACTATATTTTATGTTTATTAGATAAGTTGCCATTTAATTAATGCAATACTGAGTTTTAGATTAGTTTCAGTTTTAGTGTCTACCACACATTAACATCGGGGCGGATTCTAGGGCGGGGGCTTGTTCCAAGAAAATTCTGACGGCTTGTACCTTGAACCAAAATTTTTGACGGGGGCTTGTACCATAAGCATAAATTAACGCTAATAGTGATATAAACAGTAAACAAAATATTTACAGGTTTTAAGGAATTAGAAGAAAAATTCTCCATTTTTAGGAAAAATTTCCAAATTTTGATTTTAATTTAATTTAATTTCAATTTTATGGAAAAAAGTAAGAAAGTTTAGTAAAAAAATTCCGGCGAGGCCGGAAATGTTTCGAAACTTTGGTGCGAAAATCTATTTTCTGGCCATTTCTATTTACTCCTTGTTCAGTAACTATAACACTGTTGAAAGTTTCGGACAAATTTTCTTGGAATACTCTGTTAACAGACACAATTATTAAACCCCAATTACAGAATTTTGTTTTTTAAGCACTGAACACTTCAACCTAATTTCCCATGCCAAATCAGTAAGAAATGTCCTCCCATACAGACGTTCAAATCACAGCTATATGAAGTACCGTTTATTAAAATTAATTCAAGATCAGTTAATGTTGAAGTACCGTTTATTAAACTAATTCAAAATAAATTAATGCATCAATTATGGAAATACCCATTTAATGGTTACTCTACATTTTTCGATTTATAAGTCACTGATTTTTTTTATTTTTTTTTTTTTTTTTTTTTTTTTTTTAAAATATCTTTTATTTTACCAGAAAATCCAGTATATGTAGATACCATATTCTCGCGCTTAAGAGAACATGTTCCCTTAAGTGAAATACGGGCAAAATCGGAAAATTTTCTGATTTCACTTAAAGAGAACTCGCTCACTTGAAGTAAACATGATTCCCATAGGGAGTGTAAATATCGCTAAACCCCCCCATCGGCGTTGCTTATTTATTTTTGTATCATTACCTGTGGCCTACAGTTTTTGTGATATAAATAATTTTTTTTTCTTGGAAAAAAACTAAAGGTTCACCATTGCTCAAGAAAATCTTTGGCATCTTAACGTTCAACAGCAGGGGAACTATTTGTGGTTCTGGATTTTCTGATCTCGCTTAAGAGAACACGTTCAATTTCAAGATGTTCTCTTAAGTCGGTGTTCCCTTTAAGCGCGAGATTTTTGTCTTCCGATTAATAGTTTATCTCCCTAAGAGATCAGGTCCTAATAACTCACAGAGCAGTTAAAAAAAAAAAAAAAAAAAAAAAAAAAAAAGAGGACGGGTATAAATGCTGCTCTGGATATCTCTTGGAATTTGTTTTTTTTTTTTTTCGGTGAGTCTCGTACCAGTTGCTTGTAGATGTAATCAATTGTGGCTACGTGTTCCCATAAATTTTATATTTTTAATGCTTATTTGCCAAAAGTCTTGAGAAATAGTGCGAAATTACTGTCGTTTATCATAATCGAGGGATGAGTGTCAGGGCCTTATTTTACGCCATTTTTTCAGTAGTTTCAGGAAAGAACTTACCAAATCTACCAAAACATTTCAGACATTTAACCATGGACTGCACCAACGAAAGAAAAAAAATAGTTGCCGAATAGCAGAAAGGTTTCAAGTCCGATTTTTGAATGGGAATCTAGGAGATAACTTCCCGTTATTTTGTTGCTATTCTTAAACTTTATGGGCGCAGTCCTAAGTGAGAATATCAATGAAAAAAATGAAGCCAACACTTTAATTCGGTGTTCTGATCCCGAAAGCGGAGTATCAGACTGGTCCTGTAGTCTCAGTTTCGTTCTAATGTTTTGTCGTATGGACCTACGGATCTGTTCATTCTGTCAATTGCAGGGAACTAATGGAATTGTCCACGCGACAGGAAGTATTATGGAATTAGATTTCAGTGCGATGAAGTGACATTGGAATACAATTTTGAAGAAGTTAAGAGAGGTCCCGCAAGCAAAGAAGTAGGAATTGACCAGTTTTTAAGTGTATTATAAAAAATGACACTATAACTAATAATAACAATAATCATAAATACGATTCAACTCTTCCACCGAAATACTTGCTATACGTTAGTGATAGTGTTTTATCCAGAAACACTAACGGTAGTGCTTTGTTTGCTTCATTAAACAAAACCACTGGAAAATTCAGTAAAACTACTGTGAGAATGCTGGTGAGAACCCAAATAATGTGGACTCCAATTTGCAGCACTGACAATTTACCTACTGTCAGCACAAATAGATTTCCGCATACCATGAATACTCCCAAGAAATTCATTAACAAATAATAGTATGACCAAGACTGATTATCTTTCGACATATAACAGTCAGGTCATAATGCATTTTTCCCAATTTCCACAATTCCGTATTGTTCACGCTAATTTTTGTGGATGCTTTAATTAAGCATACGATCATATGTCGACAAAAATGTACGCACATTGACCGAAATACTATCCCTGATACTAGACCATCATTCCGATATAAGATAAATAATATCCATCTGAACACTTCCAATTCCAAGCGAAATTGGAACGTAGCTTGCAGCGAATGAATAAATAATCGCATTTCCTAAATATTAAATTTGAAACATTAAACTAAGTGCAAAAACTCTAAACTGATGTTAATACCTGGAAATAAAATACAATGCAGTGTTGTGAAACAAATTAGGTTACTGAAGACAATTATTCGGTGCCAGCATACTAGCTCCAGGAAAATCCGAAATTATCACTGTTGACACTGCTCATAAAGGGTGCACCTGGTGGTCCAACTGGAGTGTCGCAGGGGAAAACATGTAAGGTGATTGTTTTCTACAAATTGCTAATTTAGAAATGTTCTGCACATTTACTCACAAAACTGCTTTTGGTGGGGATTATTCGCTGGGCTAACATCCCCCCACCCTACCCAATATTGATAAATATTACATATATTGCTAGCTAGGTTTTAAGTTTTCTTGGAGATTATGGGGTAAAGGCCGGTGAACAGGCTCAGCCGATGTCGCGTGTCGCAAAGGTCGTATGCCGCGTGTAGATTGAACGCGCAAATTCACAATCTCTGAATTTAGGCTGTTTCAGGTCCGTAGGGTGTTATGAGCTGAGGCCCCATAATTACCCTAGCCGAGTAAAACGAGACTGAACCGCTGGCTTTAGATATTTTCAGAAAGTTCATTTAGTAGGGTCCATTGCAAAAGCCATTTTTCGACTTTCTCCAATCTCGCTGATTTTCATATATTTTATTGTCCAAATGCTATATTTAACGAGTTTTTAAAATTAAAGTCATAACTCTTGTAGTTGTTGAGTAATTTCGTTCAAGGTTACAACATAGAAATTTGAATAAAAAGTCAATTTTTTGCGATGCGCAAAAATGTTCTGACAAACGTTGATAAATTCTGACAAATGATACATTTAAATAACGTTAAAATATTAAACTGCGGTACCTTTCGAAATTTGAATTTTAATTGAGGTTTTTAAAAGTTTTTAATTAATTTTGAAGAATTAAAATTTAACACGACTAGAGCATCAAGTGAAATTTTAATCCTTTAAATATTAATTAAAAATTTTAAATTCCTAAATTAAAATTCCAATTACAGGGTACCACAGTTTAACATTTTAGCGTTATTTAAATGTATCATTTGTCCAGATTTATCAACGTTTGTCGGGACATTTTTTGGCGCATGCGAAAAAATTGACTTTTTAAATTTCCTATGTTCAACACATGAAATCCCAACCTTGAGGTGAAATTACTCAACAACCATAAGAGTTATGACTTTAATTTTTAAAAACTCATTAAAATATAGCATTTGGGCAATAAAATATGTGAAAATCTGCGAGATCGAGAGAAAGTAAAAAAAATGGCCCAAAAATGGACCCCCCTTAAATGGAGATAAACTAAATACAGGTGGACAGAAAATAGCAGAACAAAAAACCGACAATTCAAAGACTGACAGTTGGAAACAGACAAATAGACTCAGTAGGTGTCTAGGTTGCTCCAAACTCCATGAAATTTGAAACCCAACTGCAGGAAAAAGCGCGTGGTGGACATAATGCAGAATTAGCTACGGGACTAGTGTACCTACACAGCAGTAATATTTCATTGTGTCAAGTTAGTACCATCTCTTTTAAATGTGAGTAGGCCAAATAAATCTTTCACACTATGAAGTGTCACTTTGGGGTGTCAAAGTGTGAAACTAGCTTTCGGTGGTTTTCGTTTCCTAATCTCAACAGTGTTTTGATCCGGGGAAAGTGCGGTTTGGAGGTGTGAATGTGCCCTAATAATTCCGGCCACTTTTCAGTTTCCAGGGAAAAGTGCACTTTGAGGTGTGAATGTGCCCCGAAAATTCACACCGCTTTTCGGTTTTCAGGAAAAAATGCAGTTGGTAGGGTGAAAGTGCCCCTCCAAACATCACCACTTTGTGTTTCCAGAACATTTTCAGTGGTACCGAAACCGCGATTTCTTGCATACTTTTGGGATCAGTATCCTTTTGCAGATGCATTACACCCGTCTTCTCTTATGTATTGTGTAAAGGATTCCATATCAAAAAAGAAAAGAGTAATAAAAATATGAGTATAAAATTGAAAGATTATTCTGCTATTAAGTTGTATAATTTGATTGATCAAAAATCAATCAGAAAAACAAATTATGCAGGGTAGCTGAGGAATATTATAACTAGTACGATTGTTCACGCATCTACGAAAGAAGAAAATGCTGTCGTACCTAATATAATAATGACCCAAAAAATAGCATAGGTTATATCCCATTTATGGCAAAAGTTGATAGCATCAGTTTCGCTTGAGTACATCTGTATGAAACATTCAATATCGTCTAAGCAACCATTGCGCTTAATCTGTCTAGCTGCTATTTGACAAAAGATGAATGAAACAAAAACATGCGACCACATACGCTGTGCGAATTATAGCCAATCCCGTGGAAACAGATAAGTCAACGAGTTCCATAAGTAGGAAAACTTGTCTCATAATGCCAACTGAAATTTTACAACATATTTATGGGGAGTCAGCCGATTGCTTTAAAACACTGTGTGATAAGTAGCGTTAACAATAAAATACTTAGTATATTATTAATTAGATCATTTGTTTTGTGTTTTGTATGTGGCCTCTTGAATTCACCATACAGCCAGCAAAAACAAAAACAAATCAATAACAGTTTTATGCATTTTCAGGAATCTCTCCATTCAGAGAGAATTTCAGGGCTGGATTTGCCTTCTCCCTTTCTGTTTTGCCTAACGTGATTCTCTCTCTGTTGCCTGAATGCTGTCTATTCAGACGAAGCTTGATAAAGCGCAACTTGATCCTTCAGATCCACCCTCGGAGAATGCAGTGCAGTTTCCTTCTACGTTTCAAGCCTCAAGCAAATAAGTGGATCAGTAGCATACAGTATGTTGTTCTTTTAGAATAGGCTTTTTGTGCACCAAGAATCTGTAAATCTTCTAAGGAAGTAGTTGGACCCGTAAACGTCTGCTGGTCGACTTCAGTTGTGGAGTTGGCTTTTCATTCAGATCCATACAGTCTGATACTTTCTTCCTTACCCCTACCATTTACAGTCACAATGTACTTTAAATTTGACTAAGTGGTTCCACTCAAACGAAATGCTAAGCATTTCAACATAAATTATCACTCTAAATTAATGTTCAACGCTCATCCTTTAACATAGGCGGCTCAGTATTCTTATGCTTGTATCAAGAGTACAATATAAGAGTGTGCTACTAGGCACACTCTCTTGTTATCAGAGTACATATGCTTCGCTCGCTAACGGTCCAAAACCCCCGCAAATCAGACAATACTGACCCCCCCCCCGCAATCAGTACCTAGTCGAAACGTACGCTCACTCGCTCTTGTTTATGTGCTTAAGCCTGAAAACACAAGCAGTGTGTGCGCGAATTTTGTGCCTGCTTCGAGCTTTATAACACAAACATAGCGCACAAAATGTGAAGGGTCTAATTTGCGGGGTGGGCTTAGCGAGCAGAGCATGGTTTTTGCTCTGATAAAGAGAGTGTGCCTAGTGGCACACTCTTATATTATGTACTCTTGCTTGTATGTAGTCGAAAATTATTCAGTACTTACCACATATGGGCAGGGCTATAACAATAGCATATGCGATCAAAGCAATGTTCACACATGGGTACTGCGAAATTACACAGCAGCCTGACAGGCGACAGACGTTGACGGTATTGATGAACATGGCTTCCAGAATACGATCAGCCGCAGTTTTCTTTGGAATCAAGTACATTTACTAGTTTGACACAAATTTCAATACTTGTGCTGCTTCAAATAAGGAGGGACTGACATGTTTGCTGAAGCAAAAGCTTTATGATTATGAGTATGTAACACTATTTACATGTTTGAAGTGACTGGTCACTTTGGTATCCACGTCAATTGAAAATGATTACTGATGCCTTGGAAATGATTTCTGTTCAAACAAAATAATACCTGAAACGCAATCTTGCTATTAAATATTGCTTCCTGTTATAAATTTTCGTGTCATAGCTATATCACTGTAGCTATGAAGTTAAAACCAAGCAGAAAGATATCCTTTCAAATTGAAATTTTAACTACTTTGGAAATATTTCTTTATTTCTTTGATTTCTTTCAAATTAATAAAAATTAACGCAACCACTAAAGCTAGTTTTGTGTCTGGCTTGCTAGCGACATGCGCACTATAAAAGGCGCGAATTGAAAATTTTAAGTTCAGTTGTTGAATGGGCTTTAGTTGGAGTGGCGGGGGCATGTGAAATTTTATGCTCTTTTTGAAGGATGGTTTGGATTTTTTGCTAAAAGTTTATTCAAATGTCATGTTTATTAATTAGTTTTCATTCTGGTGCCCAGAACTATTGTTGTAATCTTATGCACCTTTTTTTGAAAAAATTGAATTTGGGTTTGTACTGTCTTTTTTCCAAAGTAAACTCGTGTCACCGAAGTGGTTTTCTTTGATTTTTATTTAGTTGGCTAGTGTTTTCGGACGAATTTATTCGGACATACACACACTCGATCCTACAATTCCGAATTTATTTTCATGATTATCTTGAGATAACTCAGTCAAATCACTAAAACAGGCGACCGTTTTCACAGATGAGTAGTATATCCGACTTTTATAGTCCGTGCAGCCGGGACTTTAAAACGCTTTAGAAATAAAACTGTTCTTTTATTCTCTGATGGCCTCCAAATCAGGCACCAGACAATTCTGATAATTTTTTGAACCGAAATTGAAACATTTTTACAGGGCGGTCGGAGATCGGGGATTATTCCCCCAAAAGTCGGGATTCCCCCCTCCCCGAAATTCGGGACTACCCTCCCCAAATTTGGGACAAACCTTCCCCAAATTTGGAACCGCCAATCCCCCAAAAATCGGTTTCCCAAGCTCAGCCAGGTGTTCGCATTTCCCAATTTGGGTCCTTCAATTATAGAAAATTCAAAAGAAGTTTGTGATAAGTTTATTTCTCACCGTTATGATAGCTAAATTAGGGGTGTCCAATCAGTTGTTTATTTTGGTAAGCTCGAAAGGGAGACCCCTCATAAATTCACAAAATCATTGTGCATAATCCGGGGCAGTAATTTGAGCCGCCCCGAACACATGTGGTCGGATGAATTCTTGGTGGATTGAATGGGAACCCAGGGACATTGCCCCACATTAATTTTCTGTTCCGGGGCATTGACCAAAGGGATCCCCCGGACCAAATCATTAATTGAACCCCCCGGACCCTTCCTCAGCCAAACTTTCTGAGCCTTGACTGTGGACAGAATTATAAAAATATCTATCTTCCGAATTTACGTAGTTTTCAATGGTATTTTGTTGGGGTTCAAACCTCGTTTGGGGGGAATATGCTCTATTTCCTCCCTGTCGGGAGAGTGTCCCGACAACGCCGGAGGAGACCGGAGAGAGCTATTATTGTGGGGAGGTTGAGCCCCCACGCCCACTTGAACAGACTAAACGGCATACTGATTTTGAGGTGTAGAATAATTTTGAAGTTGTTGGGAATGGGAGGGTCTGTCCCCGGCTTGACTGGACAGACGTCCAGACACGCCGGGGGAGGCACCCCCATTTACCAAAATAGATGAAACAACTAGTTGGACCACCTAATTGTATCATAACGGTGAGAAATAAACTTATCACAAACTTCTTTTGAATTTTCTATAATTGAAGGACCCAAATTTGGGGGAAATGCAACACCTGGCTGGGCTTGGGAAACCGATTTTTGGGGGATTGGCGGTTCCAAATTTTGGGGGAAGGTTTGTCCCAAATTTTGGGGGAGGGTAGTCCCGAATTTCGGGGAGGGGGGAATCCCGACTTTTTGGGGGAATAATCCCCCGATCTCCGACCGCCCTGTAAAAATGTTTCCAATTTCGGTTCAAAAAATTATCAGAATTGTCTGGTGCCTGATTTGGAGACAATTCAGAGAATAAAAGAACAGTTTTATTTCTAAAGCGTTTTAAAGTCCGGCTGCACGGACTATAAAAGTCGGATATACTACTCATCTGTGAAAACGGTCGCCTGTTTTAGTGATTTGACTGAGTTATCTCAAGATAATCATTGAAAATAAATTCGAAGATTGTAGGATCGAGAGTGTGTGTATGTCCGAATAAATTCGTCCGAAAACACTAGCCAACTAAATAAAAATAAAAGAAAACCACTTCGGTGACACGAGTTTACTTTGGAAAAAAGACAGTACAAACCCAAATTCAATTTTTCAAAAAAAAGGTGCATAAAAAATTCGCAACAATAGTTCTGGGCACCAGAATGAAAACAATTAATAAACATGACATTTGAATAAACTTTTAGCAAAAAATCCAAACCATCCTTCAAAATAGAGCATAAAATTTCACATGCCCCCGCCACTCCAACTAAAGCCCATTCAACAACTGAACTTAAAATTTTCAATTCGCGCCTTTTATAGTGCGCATGTCGCTAGCAAGCCAGACACAAAACCTTGCTTTTAGTGGTTGCGTTAATTTTTATTAATTTGAATAGAAATCAAATGAAATAATAGAAATATTTCCAAAGTAGTTAAAATTTCATTTGAAAAGGGATGTCTTTCTGCTTGGTTTTAACTTCATAGCTACAGTGATATAGCTATGACACGAAAATTTATAACAGGAAGCAATATTTAATAGCAAGATTGCGTTTCAGGTATTATTTTGTTTGAACAGAAATCATTTCCAAGGCATCAGTAATCATTTTCAATTGACGTGGATACCAAAGTGACCAGTCACTTCAAACATTGTAAATAGTGTTACATACTCATTAATCATAAAGCTTTTGCTTCAGCAAACATGTCAGTCCCTCCTTATTTGAAGCAGCACAAGTATTGAAATTTGTGTCAAACGAAGTAAATGTACCCAGTTCCAAAGAAAACTGCAGCTGATCCAATATTCTGGAAATGCATGGTAAATACCGTCAACGTCTGTCGCCTGTCAGGCTGCTGTGTAATTTCGCAGTACCCATGTGTGAACATTGCTTTGATCGCATATGCTATTGTTATAGCCCTGCCCATATGTGGTAAGTACTGAATAATTTTCGACTACATACAAGCAAGAGTACATAATATAAGAGTGTGCCACTAGGCACACTCTCTTTATCAGAGCAAAAACCATGCTCTGCTCGCTAACGGCCCACCCCCCCCCCCGCAAATTAGACCCTTCACATTTTGTGCGCTATGTTTGTGTTATAAAGCTCGAAGCAGGCACAAAATTCGCGCACGCACTGCTTGTGTTTTCGAGCTTAAGCACATAAACATAGAGCGAGTGAGCGTACCCCCGTTTCGACTAGGTACTGATTTGCGGGGGGGGGGGGTCAGTATTGTCTGATTTGCGGGGGGGGGTTTGGACCGTTAGCGAGCAGAGCATAGTATTTGCTCTGATAACATAGAGTGTGCCTAGTAGCACACTCTTATATTATGTACTCTTGATACAAGCATAAGAATACTGAGCCGCCTATGTTAAAGGATGAGCGTTGAACATTAATTTTAGAGTGATAATTTATGTTGAAATGCTTAGCATTTCGTTTGAGTGGAACCACTTAGTCAAATTTAAAGTACATTGTGACTGTAAATGGTAGAGAGTGGAAGAAAGTATCAGACTGTATGGATCTGAATGAAAAGCCAACTCCACAACTGAAGTCGACCAGCAGACGTTTACGGGTCCAACTACTTCCTTAGAAGATTTACAGATTCTTGGTGCACAAAAAGCCTATTCTAAAAGAACAACATACTGTATGCTACTGATCCACTTATTTACGCTTGAGGCTTGAAACGTAGAAGGAAACTGCACTGCATTCTCCGAGGGTGGATCTGAAGGATCAAGTTGCGCTTTATCAAGCTTCGTCTGAATAGACAGCATTCAGGCAACAGAGAGAGAATCACGTTAGGCAAAACAGAAAGGGAGAAGGCAAATCCAGCCCTGAAATTCTCTCTGAATGGAGAGATTCCTGAAAATGCATAAAACTGTTATTGATTTGTTTTTGTTTTTTGCTGGCTGTATGGTGAATTCCAGAGGCCACATACAAAACACAAAACAAATGATCCTGAATTTAATAATATACTAAGTATTTTATTGTTAACGCTACTTATCACACAGTGTTTTAAAGCAATCGGCTGACTCCCCATAAATATGTTGTAAAATTTCAGTTGGCATTATGAGACAAGTTTTCCTACTTATGGAACTCGTTGACTTATCTGTTTCCACGGGATTGGCTATAATTCGCACAGCGTATGTGGTCGCATGTTTTGTTTCATTCATCTTTTGTCAAATAGCAGCTAGACAGATTAAGCGCAATGGTTGCTTAGACGATATTGAATGTTTCATACTGATGTACTCAAGCGAAACTGATGCTATCAACTTTTGCCATAAATGGGATATAACCTATGCTATTTTTGGGGTCATTATTATATTAGGTACGACAGCATTTTCTTCTTTCGTAGATGCGTGAACAATCGTACTAGTTATAATATTCCTCAGCTACCCTGCATAATTTGTTTTTCTGATTGATTTTTGATCAATCAAATTATACAACTTAATAGCAGAATAATCTTTCAATTTTATACTCATATTTTTATTACTCTTTTCTTTTTTGATATGGAATCCTTTACACAATACATAAGAGAACGACGGGTGTAATGCATCTGCAAAAGGATACTGATCCCAAAAGTATGCAAGAAATCGCGGTTTCGGTACCACTGAAAATGTTCCTGGAAACACAAAGTGGTGATGTTTGGAGGGGCACTTTCACCCTACCAACTGCATTTTTCCTGAAAACCGAAAAGCGGTGTGAATTTTCGGGGCACATTCACACCTCAAAGTGCACTTTCCCTGGAAACTGAAAAGTGGTAGGAATTATTAGGGCACATTCACACCTCAAACCGCACTTTCCCCGGATCAAAACACTGTTGAGATTAGGAAACGAAAACCACCGAAAGCTAGTTTCACACTTTGACACCCCAAAGTGACACTTCATAGTGTGAAGATTTATTTGGCCTACTCACATTTAAAAGAGATGGTACTAACTTGACACAATGAACTATTACTGCTGTGTAGGTACACTAGTCCCGTAGCTAATTTTGCATTATGGCCACCACGCGCTTTTTCCTGCAGTTGGGTTTCAAATTTCATGGAGTTTGGAGCCAACTAGACGCCTATGAGTCTATTTGTCTGTTTCCAACTGTCAGTCTTTGAATTGTCGGTTTGTTCTGCTATTTTCTGTCCACCTGTATTTAGTTTATCTCCATTTAAGGGGGGTCCATTTTTGGGCCATTTTTTTTACTTTCTCCGATCTCGCAGATTTTCACATATTTTATTGCCCAAATGCTATATTTTAATGAGTTTTTAAAATTAAAGTCATAACTCTTATGGTTGTTGAGTAATTTCACCTCAAGGTTGAGATTTCATGTGTTGAACATAGGAAATTTAAAAAGTCAATTTTTTCGCATGCGCCAAAAAATGTCCCGACAAACGTTGATAAATCTGGACAAATGATACATTTAAATAACGCTAAAATGTTAAACTGTGGTACCCTGTAATTGGAATTTTAATTTAGGAATTTAAAATTTTTAATTAATATTTAAAGGATTAAAATTTCACTTGATGCTCTAGTCGTGTTAAATTTTAATTCTTCAAAAATTAATTAAAAACTTTTAAAGGCCTCAATTAAAATTCTAATTCCGGGTACCGCAGTTTAATATTTTAGCGTTATTTAAATGTATCATTTGTCCAGATTTATCAACGTTTGTCGGGACATTTTTTGGCGCATGCGAAAAAATTGACTTTTTAAATTTCCTATGTTTAACACATGAAATCTCAACCTTGAGGTGAAATTACTCAACAACCATAAGAGTTATGACTTTAATTTTAAAAACTCGTTAAATATAGCATTTGGACAATAAAATATATGAAAATCAGCGAGATTGGAGAAAGTCGAAAAATGGCCTAAAAATGGACCCCCTTAAGTAAACTTTCTGAAAATATCTAAAGCCAGCGGTTCAGTCTCGTTTTACTCGGCTAGGGTAATTATGGGGCCTCAGCTCATAACACCCTACGGACCTGAAACAGCCTAAATTCAGAGATTGTGAATTTACGCGTTCAATCTACACGCGGCATACGACATTGCGACACGCGACATACGGCTGAGCCTGTTCACCGGCCTTTACCCCATAATCTCCAAGAAAACTTAAAACCTAGCTAGCAATATATGTAATATTTATCAATATTGGGTAGGGTAGAGGGATGTTAGCCCAGCGAATAATCCCCACCAAAAGCAGTTTTGTGAGTAAATGTGCAGAACATTTCTAAATTAGCAATTTGTAGAAAACAATCACCTTACATGTTTTCCCCTACGCACACTCCAGTTGGACCACCAGGTGCACCCTTTATGAGCAGTGTCAACAGTGATAATTTCGGATTTTCCTGGAGCTAGTATGCTGGCACCGAATAATTGTCTTCAGTAACCTAATTTGTTTCACAACACTGCATTGTATTTTATTTCCAGGTATTAACATCAGTTTAGAGTTTTTGCACTTAGTTTAATGTTTCAAATTTAATATTTAGGAAATGCGATTATTTATTCATTCGCTGCAAGCTACGTTCCCAATTTCCTTGGAATTGGAAGTGTTCAGATGGATATTATTTATCTTATTATCGGAATGATGGGTCTAGTATCAGGGATAGTATTTCAGTCAATGTGCGTACATTTTTGTCGACATATGATCGTATGCTTAATTAAAGCATCCACAAAAATTAGCGTGAACGATACGGAATTGTGGAAATTGGGGAAAATGCATTATGACCTGACTGTTATATGTCGAAAGATAATCCAGCCTTGGTCATACTATTATTTGTTAATGAATTTCTTGGGAGTATTCATGGTATGCGGAAATCTATTTGTGCTGACAGTAGGTAAATTGTCAGTGCTGCAAATTGGAGTCCACATTATTTGGGTTCTCACCAGCATTCTCACAGTAGTTTTGCTGAATTTTCCAGTGGTTTTGTTTAATGAAGCAAACAAAGCACTACCGTTAGTGTTTCTGGATAGAGCGCTATTACTAACGTATAGCGAGTATTTCGGTAAGAAGAAGGTAAGATCGTATTTATGATTATTGTTATTATTGGTTATTGTGTCATTTTGTATAATACACTTAAAACTGGTCAATTCTTACTCTTTGCTTGCGGGACCTCTCTTAACTTCTTCAAAATTGTATTCCAATGTCACTTCATCGCACTAATCTAATTCCTCTTTACTTCCTCATGGGTGGACCAATCCATTAATTACCTTCCTAGTGACAGAATGAATCCATGAGTCCATACGACAAAACATTAGTTTGAAACGAGACTACAGGACCAGTCTGATAATCCGTTTTCGGGATCCGAACTTTGAATTAAAGTGTTGGCTTCATTTTTTCATTGATATTCTTACTTTGGACTGCACCAATAAAGTTTAAGAATAGCAGCAAAATAGCAGGAGGTTAACTACTGGATTCCCATTCAAAAATCGGACTTAGCCTTCTGCTATTCCGCAACTATTCTTTAACTTTCGTTGGTGCAGTCCATGGTTAAATGTCACAAATGTTTAGTAAGACTAGTAAGTGCTTCCTGAAACTACTGAGAAAATGGCGTAAAATAAGGCATTGTCTGGAATCATGGTCGTTTAATTAATGCAATTGCATACTGTTTATAAGACTTTGGCAAATAAGCATTAAAAATATAAAATTTATAGGAACACGTAGCCACAATTGATTACATCTACAAACAGCTGGTACGAAAGTCACCGATTATCACAGCCGGCAATTTCTTCGAGATATCCAGAGCAGCATTTATGACAGTAAGTTTTTTTACAATATCCGTTGCGCTCTTAATTTCATGCTTTGTGAGTTATTTATTCATGAACTCTTAGGGATAAACTGGTAATCGAACTACCGTATTCTCGCGCTTAAGGGAACACCGACTTAAGAGAACATCTTAAGTGAACGTGTTCTCTTAAGCGAAATCAGAAAAATCCAGAACCACAAATAGAGAAACTGCTGTTGAGCGTTAAGATTCTTAAGATTTGCTCCAGTAATGGTGAACCTTTAGTTTTTTCCAAGAAAAAGAAGTCATTTATATCACAAAAATGACCACAGTAATGATACAAAATAAATAAGCAAAGCCGATGATTGCTTTTAGCGATATTTACACTCCCTTAAGGGAACATGTTCTCTTAAGTGAGCGAGTTCTCTTAAGTGAAATCAGAAAATTTTCCGATTTTGCCCGTATTTCACTTAAGGGAACATGTTCTCTTAAGCGCGAGAATATGGTATCTACATATGCTGGATTTTCTGGTAAAGAGTAAGGATCTTTCGAACTGCGAAGAGATATAGCGGATCGAGGGGTTTTAGTCATTCATTTCTCGATGGATATTTGTAGAGAAACCATGCATGGGCAATTTCGTAATTGGTACATTAATTTATTTTGAATTAGTTTAATAAACGGTACTTCAACATTAATTTATTTTGAATTAATTTAATAAACGGTACTTCATATAGCTGTGATTTGAGCGTCTGTATGGGAGGACATTTCTTACTGTTTTGGCATGTGAAATTAGGTTGAAGTGTGCAGTGTTTAAAAACAAAATTCTGGAAATGGGATTTAATAATTCTGTCTGTTAACTGAGTATTCCAAGAAAATTTGTCCAAAACTTTCAACAGTGTTATAGTTATTGGACACGGAGTAAATAGAAATGGCCAGAAAAATGGATTTTCGCACCAAAATTTCGAAAAATTTCCAGCCTCGCCGGAAGTTTTTTACTAAACTTTCTTACTTTTTCCATAAAATCGATCAAAATTTGGAAATTTTTCCTAAAAATGGAGAATTTTTCTTCTAATTCCTTAAAACCTGTAAATATTTTGTTTACTGTTTATATTACTATTAGCGTTAATTTATGCTTATGGTACAAGCCCCCGCCAAAAATTTTGGTTCAAGGTACAAGCCCTCAGAATTTTCTTGGGACAAGCCCCCGACCCAGAATCAGCCCCGATGTTAATGTACATGTTAGTTAGTATACACTAAAACTGAAACTAATGTAAAACTCAGTATTGCATTAATTAAATGGCAACTTATCTAATAAACATAAAATATAGTTAAAATTTATATAAAGTCGAGCCACGAGAGGGATTTGATCTCCGATACATCGAGGGCTTTTACTCCTTTGAAAGATTCATCCAAGGCTATTCAGGTCAATTAATTTATTTACTGAAAATCAACATTAATGATAACTTGATGAGGCATTGGTCAGTTTTTGAATATTGCAGCGATAACAAATTATTACAAAGTTTGTCAATTTTCAAGAACGATCAGGAGACATAACTTAATAATGCCCAGAGAAGCTATTTTAAGTTTTCGTATTAAAAACCAAAGTTTTGCCATCCGTTTTGCTTATGCCTTGGACATAAAATATGGTAACTTTTTAACATTTCATCAACATCAAGCGAATGTTTGTGATCAGTCTCCAGTTTAATGAAGGCAGGAGCAATAAGTTTATTGCTGTCTGCTGCGTTAGTTCATTTCTGAAAAAATTCTCTTCTTGTTGACAACCTTAGCAACATCCGTGGATGATTAATTACTGTCCAGCTTTAGTGTAAAATTTTTTGATTAATTTGCGTGCAGTATCCTGTGAGAATTATTGGGCAACGTGTGTGCCTTTAGTGTTAACATAATGGGAATCCTATGATTTTAGCTTGGATCGGTTATCATAACATATTTCACTTTAATTGTTCAATTTGGTCTCTCCGGGAGGCAATCGCCAACGCGCCATATATGTGGTGTAAATGCTACCGAAGAATTAACTTCAGATTGTTTGCGTGATGGAAACTATTCATTCTGAAACTTTACCAACACTTTCAGCAATCTGTCTATGTAACCACTTCGTTTCGTAGCTTTTGGAGCATATTAAAATCCAATGGCAATTTTTGCTTATTCGTCTAAACATTCAAACGATTTAGTCTTAACATACTTAATGGAGTCATAAAACTACAACTTGACCAAGCCGTAATAGTTGTATAGTAACTAAAACAATAGTAAATTGAAATTCGTGGAGTTAAATAATCGATCCAGTCCTGTGGCTAATAATAATAATAATAATAATATAATAGATAATGCTCGTCTGAGAGTCGGCTATTAAATACAACCAGTATTGTCTGCAAGTTACAAGCAACCATAACTTTAACCCTGTTCCCCCAAGCTTTATCAGAGCCAATGGATTAAAATGTTCCTTTAAGGTGGTAGTACAACTACCGGGATTTCCTACGTAATTTTTCCATGGCTGAAGCAATCTTGACAAACCATTGGGTAAAGCAAGACTGTTTGGCATCTTTGCGCAAAATCTTGGTGTCAGAGAGTGCATAATTACAAGAGTACATAATAACTAAGAGTGTGACAAGCGTCACACTCTTAGTTATCAAGCAGAAAACATCATCTGCGCAATAACGGCTGACCCCCCACAACTGAGTACCAGGTACACAATTGTGTACCAGCACTCATGGGGGCAAAACCATTTCGGGGGGGGGGGGGCAGCCGCCCCCCCCCCGTATCTACGCTAGTGGCTTCAATATATTCCAATATAGCAAAATTAATAATTTTAAAGTATTTATCAAAAAGCTAAATAGCAATCGAATCGGCGGGCTTGTGGTCTATTTTGAATTTCTAAATTATATATAAGTGCGTAATATTTTGATCATATATATACGTAATTAATATTCATAATAATAAATTAACGATAAGGTACTAGATCATTATTAATAAATCTAAACATTCTAAGTTTAGTTATAATGCAATAGCGCCGCAGGCGAAAATTTTTGAGAAAAGAATATATATTCTACATATATACAAGAGATTCGCAATTTTTTCAAAATGTTAAAAGAAATTTTACAAAATTTCTGAAAATTTTAATAAAATGTCACTTTTGATAATGCGCTAAAATTGGTTCCGGTTCCGGTACGTTTTCAAAAACAGGAACCGGGACCGGAACCAAAAAGTACCGGAACCGGAATTCCGGTCGATCCCTGAGAAGTCTCAGTAGGTGTTTGTGCTTTCATTGGGGTCGCAAAGATAGTTGTTATCCTTATGCCAACTATATCTTCTGCTATACGTATATAGATATATATTGTTTTTGATTGTATAGCTGACTGTTATATTTTATTGTTTAGTTTATAACTAAGGCTTATAGAATGAAAGCACAAATACTAGAGGTGGGCCCCTCATCGCATTGACATTGTATATATGTACGTACATATTACATACAAACAAATAATGAATTGCGTATGAGGGGGGCGGATACTCACAACCATTCATTCATTCATTCATTAAATTTGGCCGAAAAATGGTCATTTTTAGAAAATTTTGTAAAATTTTGACATAAAATCGCTTTAAAACGGTGCAAAAACGCTAAAAACGATAAAAACATACTTTGTTTTGACGAAAAAAGAATTAAAATACAGAAAATTTTGCGTTTTTAGGCCATTTTTCGAAATTTCTGAGGTCCGAATTCTGGGGGGGGGGGCCACCCCATCACATTTTTTGGGTCGACCACCAACCACCCAAGAGTTACCCATAGTTTCACGTTCACCCGGGGGGGGGGGGGGGGTTGGCAAGGGGGGTATCCCCCCAAAAATGTCGACACACTTTACCCCCCCCGCCAGATTATTTGACTTTCCCTCCCCCCACTTTTGGTTACCCCCCTCCCCCCCCGAACCCCCCCCAGCACTTTTTGGGGCCAAAAAGTTAGCTAAATTTTGCCAAAAAATGGTCATTTTTTGAAAATTTTTTCTCAATTTTTGGCTTAAAATCGCTGTAAAACCGTGTAAAAACGCCTAAAATGATAAAAAGAAGCCTTGTTTTGACGAAAAAAGCGTTAAAATATAGAAAATTTTGCATTTTTAGGCCATTTTTTGGATTTGCTGAGTTCCGAATTTTGGGGGGGGTCGGGGGGGGGGGTGGTACTCCCCATCACTTTTTGGCGGTCGACCACCAAATTTCCGGAGCTTGCCCTTGCCCCCCCAACCAAAATTTCCGGTGAAACTATGGATTTACACCCCCCCGCCCAGACCCAAAGTTCCAGGGAAACTATGCCCATGCCCTTCCAGATTTTTGGGCAAAAAATCGAAAATTTAGGGGTTTTTGGGCAATTTTGGCCGACCCTCCACCCTCCGCCGCATTGACATTGCATATATGTACGTACATATTACACACAAACAAATAATGAATTGCGTATGAGGGGGGCGGATACTCACAACCATTCATTCATTCATTCATTCATTCATTCATTAAATTTGGCCGAAAAATGGTCATTTTTAGAAAATTTTGTAAAATTTTGACTTAAAATCGTTTTAAAACGGTGCAAAAACGCTAAAAACGATAAAAACATACTTTGTTTTGACGAAAAAAGAATTAAAATACAGAAAATTTTGCGTTTTTAGGCCATTTTTCGAAATTTCTGAGGTCCGAATTCTGGGGGGGTGGGCCCCCCATCACATTTTTTTGGGTCGACCACCAACCACCCAAGATTTACCCATAGTTTCACGTTCACCGGGGGGGGGCCGGCACGGGGGGTATCCCCCCCAAAATTTTCGACCAACTTTACCCCCTCCCAGATTTTTTGACTTTCCCTCCCCTCACTTTTGGGCCCCCCCCCCCCCCCGAACCCTCCCCCAAGCACTTCTTGGGACCAAAACGTTAGCTAAATTTTGCCAAAAAATGGTCATTTTTTGAAAATTTTTTCTCAATTTTTGGCTTAAAATCGCTGTAAAACCGTGTAAAAACGCCTAAAATGATAAAAACAAGCCTTGTTTTGACGAAAAAAGCGTTAAAATATAGAAAATTTTGCATTTTTAGGCCATTTTTTGGATTTGCTGAGTTCCGAATTTTGGGGGGGGGTCCGGGGGGGGTGGTAATCCCCATCACTTTTTGGCGGTCGACCACCAAATTTCCGGAGCTTGCCCTTGCCCCCCCCAACCAAAATTTCCGGTGAAACTATGGATTTACACCCCCCCGCCCAGACCCAAAGTTCCAGGGAAACTATGCCCATGCCCTTACAGATTTTTGGGCAAAAAATCGAAAATTTAGGGGTTTTTGGGCAATTTTGGCCGACCCTCCACCCTCCGCCGACCGTCGGAATCCCCTCCCCAAATGTTTTGCCCTGCCGCACCTATGTATGATCAGCATATAGCCATGGGGGAAACGGAAAACCCACCCCAGTCCCCACCCGTCTCCTGGACCAAGGGTTGGAGCTATGAGATGAGCTCCAAAACATAGCAGAGAAAGCGCGACTCTTTCTTACCTACGTGTGCAAAGATCAAGTCATTTGGTTCACTCCTGCTCATTTTATGACATTTTGAAAATGACACCTACTTTTTGGTCCAACCATGCCAAAATTTTGCAAAAGTTTGGACCAATGTAACTTTTGACTGGGTTGGGCTAGAAAAGTTTTGCAAATATCTGCAATGATGGCAAGTCTTCCTCTTTGCACACAGCCAAAATTAGATCGATCCGTTGCACTGTTGGTCTGGCACATTGCCAAATGTCGCGTGGAAAAACCCACTTTAGGGGGAAATACCCATAGGTGTGGCTGGACAAAAAATCGGGGGGTTCCAACGGAGGGTGGGGGGGACCGGGCATAGGTGTGTTTGGGGGGGGTGGGGGGGGACCCCCCACCAAAATGACAAATTTTGGCGACCCCCCCAGATTTTCAGATTTTTGCTACCCCCCCCAGATTTTTGGCCAAAACGTGGCCAAAAATGGCATAAAATCGAAAATTTAGGGGGGGGGTCCCCCACCCTCCGTCGGAAACCCCCCCCCCCCCCCCCCCCCCCCCGATTGTTTGCCCAACCACACCTATCGGACCCGGACCCCCCTAAATTTTCGATTTTATGCCATTTTTGGCCACTTTTTGGCCAAAAACCGGGGGGGGGGTAGCAAAAATCTGAAAATCTGGGGGGGACGCCAAAATTTGTCATGGGTCCCCCCCCACCACCCCCCCCCCCCCCAACACACCTATGGAAATACCCACCCAATTTTTTTGAAAAATTTTTTAACAACCAAGCAGGGTATCAATTCGACACTATAGCAAGCTTAACAAAAAAAATCAAAATTCGGTTTTGTGGCTGGAACTTTCGCAAAACTAAACCAAATCGATTACTTTGAGGACCCATGGATAGGTCTTGGGCTAAGCTTTAAAACCACCCCAGTTTCATTGCACTACCACCTACCAGTAAGTTGCAGTGGACGAAAATGTGTGATTTTTTTGTTAAAGGTTTAACAAAAAAATATCACCCGTTAACAAAAAAAAATCAGTGGCGGATCGGATCCTAGAGAGCAGCTAGCAACTTTTTCTCATCAGTTTTGGATAGAGCACACTAAATAACGTATTTAGAACCCAAAACCGCTAACCTACTGCTCCAACTAGGGCAACTGACCCTACCGAAGTCTTAGTGGTCACTGATGGCCCCCGACAGCGTCCAGTATGAAGTCTGGTGGCTCTAAAGTGCCGTTTTAAAGGCTAAAACGTTGTTTTTTTCGTGTTTGTGAGTGATTATAACCTATTTCCAGGCATTTTGGCAGAGAAACTCAGAACTTCATATTTTGGTGGGGTATGACCCACGGTCACGTGACCCCTGCCGGACCCGTCCGGACCCTCCAGGTACAAACTGGACAGTCCAAAGTGGCTATAAACATGTCCTAGGGGGTTTTCCAGTGCGCTGAATTCAAATCTGGCATTAGTTTTTCGGTAACTATGGCCTAATACTGACTTCTGGGATCACGTTTACCGTCGGACGGTTCAGGCCCGGCTGGTTACCAGGTTGGACTACCAGAAGTGCCAGGCAACCTCAAAAACAACGTATGTAAGGGTTTTCGAGGTCGCTGAGCTCGAATTTGACGTTAGTTTTGCTCTAGCTGCTGTTCTGACTTCAGTAACAAAACATAAAAATGATTTTTTATTTGTTAAAATTTTAACAAAAAAAATCACCCACCCCAGGACGGCACAGAGGTCCAACTGGGAACTTCTATATATGTATCGATAGCCCACAGTCAGGACATGTCACATGCACAATATGGATTGCCTAGGGTTTTCCCTTAGTAAATAGCAGCCGAAATTCGAACTTCGGTCATGAACGTTTTTGAGGTCACTTTTGGGTACCCTCACTTAAAGGTCTGCCCTGAACGCATGGAGAGGGCCTAGGGGCTCAAACTCACAGGTTGTAATGTCGAGATGTGTGGCTATCACCATGCATAAATTTGGGTCTCTGCGACTTTCCTGTGAGTCAGGGTGGGGTGATTTTTTTTTGTTAAAATTTCGGGTGATTTTTTTGTTAAGCTTGCTATATATATCACGGTACTATCGAGGACGCTGCATCATCCTATGGTGTCAGATTTGGATAATTTTGCTTTCCTGGCTAGCTACGGGCCAAAAATCCTGAAAGTGCCATTTCGGTATTGGAGGACCCAGAACAGGTCCAATTGTGGATTTTAACAGCCAGTTGAACATAAAACCATTCTCTACACGATAGACTAATAAGTTTTATCAAATTACATCGTTTTTAGCATTTTTCTAAAATTGCCCTATGTTTATGTGTTAAACTTTATGAAAACTGACCGTTTGATGCTGCATTTTCAATTCAATTCAATTCAAGGGTTTTTTGATTTATATATATATATATACTAGCTAAAAAGATGTCGTATGTCGAGTTGGCCGATTGGTCTAAGGCGCTGGTCAGAGTCCCGATCTTACGGTCGGTGGTTCGATCCCCAGAACCCACAAAGCTTTCTCGACTCTAGCCAACCCAGCTATCCATCCTTAACTGGTCGGTAAATGGGTACCACTACGGTGGGAAGGTAACAGGAGTTTATGCAGAAGGGCTGGCCCCCCTTCCACGGATGCAGTCATCATTTGAGGTGACACTCCTGCTCTACGGCTGAGAATCCGGGGGTGCGTATCTCCTATATCATATCGTATCCCACCTATCCTCATATCTCCTGAGGTAAACCTTTACTTTTTTCCCTAAAAAAGAGTTGAATTTTACACCGGGAGTGTCAGAATAGCGCTACGACAATTTTTGAGACCTGTGAGGGGTGGGGTTTTCCCCCATTGGGGTTTTCCCCTGCTACTTTTTGCATTATACCGGCCTAACGGTACAACGTAGAGAAGTGCAAATGGGCTTTAAAGAAAGATCTAAGTACGCAGGGGCGCACCCAGGATTTTGAAAAGGGATGGGTCGAACCCGAAAAGTTTCCTGCTTTTTAGTTTTAAACATTGAAAATAGCTCAGTTTTTGCTTTCTCTCCAACAGTGCCGGGGGTAGGTATCATACGTGTGCTTGGGGGGTTTGGGGGGGGGGGGGGGGGTTACACCCCCCCCCAGACCTGAGCTCCCCCCCCAGAGGGGTCCTTCACCCCCCCCCCCAGAATCCGGATTTTTCCAGTAAAAAACCGGAAAAATCCGGTTTTTCGGCGGCCTTCGGCCGCCCTTCACCCCCCCCCCCAGAACTTCCCCTCCTGCACATGTCTGGTAGGTATGACAAAAAGGGAGGGGTCGGAACCCCCAAAACCCCTCCCATGGGTGCGCCCATGTAAGTACGCCAAGTACGATGGTATAATTGTATATAAAGTTTTCATCTAGCCCTTATAAAAGTTCCAGCCAAAATCCGAAAATGTGGGGTTTCCACCATGGCTATACCAGATTGGTTTCTAAGTTTGATTCTGTATATACGTATACGCCTTACGTTGTATATATTTTCAATTCATGCTTTGCTTTCTGCTTCGTTTTCTTTTTGCAGCATGAACTACGAATTTTTTAAGGTCTTATGAATCCGGATTTTGTGCCATGTGTCGGCTTTTATTGACCACCAATAGTGCTGTGCTGGGATCATCATGTGGTTCATTAAGATTATTATATGGATAGTTTCTGGCGTCGTATGTTTATCTTCTGGGAAACAGACGACTCCGGGTATTTTAGATTTTGTACAGCTGGTAAGAAACAATTGACGTTTAGTCTGCAAATAATTGGTTTTTGTAAATAAGCTAGGATCAAAATTAAACTTAGCTGGTATATACATATATATAACTTAAATTTTGACTTTTCAAAATTTTCGTCAAAAAATGTCATAGATTTACAAAATTTTGCTAATTTTTGGCCCCGGTCGGTACCGGGGCCGGGGCCAAGCCCCGGTGCATCCCTAATATATTTATATATACGTATATATACAAAATATATAAGTTAGGTTAGGTTTAACGCCAGAAGATCACGTACAAAAAGTAAACTACGTATATATTGTAGGTGCATAACAAAACAACACAAAAAGAAAACAACCTGCAATCTGAGGTAGTGGCAGAGCCGTAGTTAAACTGCTACTGACGCCACACCTTTCAAAACACAGACAAGTCATAAGTAGACAGTTGATCTTTAAAGCTATCCAGTGAACTTGACATTACTGAGGTAAAGTATTCCAAATAGGAACAACTCTATTGGAAAAAAGCTTGATCTACACAAAATTTTAGAATGATGTCTATATAATTTTAGGCTATTCCCACGATTTGATGTTAGAGCTGCTTTACTGAAAAAGTCTTCAGGGTGTATATATATATATCCGTTAAATAGTTTAGAATCGTCTAAACCATTATAAGATCTTTTCTTAGACGCCCTTCTTCTAGGCTAATAATGTTTAATTTTTTCAGTCTTTCAGGATAAGTTACGTTGCCTAAACCAGGGAGGAATTTAGTAAACTTTCTAAGAACTAGTGATGTGCCCTGAGAACTTAGTAAACTTTCTAAGAACTTTGCCCGCTCCGGAGCGGGCTGTCGGAGCACCGGAGCTCCGGCGCACATCACTACTAAGAACACCTTCAATCGTGTTTATATATATACGTATATATATCTTTTATGTAATATGGGGACCAAACTTCAGAAGCGTATTCTAGTCTAGGTTTTACATAGACATTAAATAATTTAACCAGAAAAGAGCGATTTTTCGTACTGAAACTTCTCAAAATTAAGTTTGCCATTTTTGAAGCGGTGGAAGCATTAACAGTACAATGCATATCAAACTTTAAGTTATTCAGTTATTTAAGTTATCAAAACTCCAAGGTCATGAGCATACTGTACAGAAAGTATAACTGGTCATTATTTAGATTATAAACAGAACAAGTGGTTGGTAATGCCGTCAAAGTTTCGCAAAGTCACTTTGCAGTCGACGTCGGAGTCTGACCCTTGTAGGAAAGCTAATACAATTGTAACAGTTCAAGGAATTTTTCCAGGGGTTTTTGAATTCTTGATTTTTTCGTTTCAAGAATATTTTGCTCTTCCAAACTTGCTTTAGTACTGTCTGTAGGCCCAGTCTTTGGTCGTTTTAACTTCTGTCGCTGAAAATCTCAATCGCATTAAAATTCTTGTTTAATAATATCTAATTATAGGTAGGTTTTTATATCCCGTCGCGCAGGGTTTTTTTTCAAAATCGGACCTGTGTAAATCTTGTGTAAATTTAAATTTCACTGTGTATTTTTGTTTGAAGCTGTGTAAAATTTAAAAGTGTCGTTTTTCAACTGTAATATAAAATAAAATACATTTAGACGTTATTTTCTTGCTACAATGTTATTTTCGGATCACTCAAGCCAAAGTTATGCCAACTGCACTTGTGTAACATTTCGAAAGAAGCCACGCGGGGGGTCTGGGGGGGCGGAGCCCCCTCTCATTTTTCCAAATTTTTGGAATATTTTTTTCACAAACTTGCTGGTCACGTACTAAGGTTCGATGCTTTAACTGCTACTGGGGACGGCTCCATATAGTACAGACACACCAATTATAGAACGGAGGGGGGTCTGGGGGGCGGAGCCCCCCAGAAGTTGAGAAATTTTTAAAATTAACGGCAGAAACATCATTGAAAAGTTGTATTCCTTTAGCTTTCGCTTTGAATATTTATTGTGCTAGACAGCAACAATTTTGTGGCTCACACTGCTTTTTATGATACATGATATGTACAAGAAACGATATTGAACCGTACATACATGTATGTACTAGCTATACTATACTGTCTTACTAATATTTGCACGCTGTACGTAAATAAATTATACGCAACTGGATAAGCAGAAGTATATAAATACTTGCAGAAACAATGGAACACCTATATATAATCATGTCGCAATGCAGAAAACAATTATACAACGGGGGGGGGGGGTCTGGGGGGCTGAGCCCCCCAGAAGTTGAGAAATTTTTTAAATTAACGGCAGAAACGGCATTGAAAAGTTGTATTCCTTTAGCTTTCGTATTGAATGTTTCTTGGGTTGTATGGCAACTATTTTTAGGCTCTGACTGCTTTTATTATATATTATACAAGTAACAAAAATGCTCCGCACAAAAGGGGATAATATGTGTGTTGGGCCTATGTCTGTCGTTTAATCCGGTTGAGAAAGAAAGTATATAAATCCGACACAGCAAGTTTGGGTGGGTGGTTCTATGGCGAAAGTTGTTCAGTTCGATGCGGGCCTTCATTTGACTCGAAATTTGACCACTTTTGAAAATTTTAATTTTTGACCCAAGATCGCCTAAGTCCCCACCCCACCCCACCACAGCCCTCTACAGCCACTTTAGGTACGCACTTCTATGACAAACGTTGCTCAGTTCGATGCGGGCTTTCATTTGGTACCAAATTTGACCACTTTTGAAAAATCTTATTTTTGACCACTTGACCCCCTACCCGATTTACCCTTCAAACGGCAAAGTGGAGCCAGTCCAGCAAAATGGGTGTTTCGGACGGCAAAACGGACTCCGGAAATGAGCTGGGCGCACCAGAAAACCCCTATGGACAAAGTTTTGAGAGGCTATGCACAGTCCTATATGGTGTTCTTGGAAGTCGGTACCGACTTGACCTTCCCGACAGCAAAGTGGA
The DNA here is from genome assembly GCA_030248195.1 of Trissonchulus latispiculum. Classification (NCBI taxonomy): domain Eukaryota; kingdom Metazoa; phylum Nematoda; class Enoplea; order Enoplida; family Ironidae; genus Trissonchulus; species Trissonchulus latispiculum. Next base: position 29,324 of record JASAND010004809.1, read on the forward strand.
ACCAGCCCAGCAAAATGGGTGGGTCGGACGGCAAAACGGACTCCGGAAATGAGCTGGGCGCACCAGAAAACCCCTATGGACAAAGTTTTGAGAGGCTATGCACAGTCCTATATGGTGTTCTTGGAAGTCGGTACTAGGGATGGGCGCGGAAAAAAAGGACTGGAAAAAAAAAGGTTTTTTTCCGTTTTTTTCCATTTTTTTCCGATGGGGTGGAAAAAAATGGAAAAATATTCCTAACGCTATTTTGACGATTTTTACAATGAAATATCATGTTTTCTGAGCTTTTCCAGCAATTTCACACTATTTACAACCGTTTCTGTGGGTCATAGTAGGTGGGGGTATGTTAAATCTGACGAAATTGTATTTGGGTTTTTTCGACGCATCGGAAAAAAAATGGAAAAATATTCGGGGCATGTTCTGAAAGTTAATTTATGATCTCAGAACATTAAGAAACTATCAAAAACAGTGTTTAATGAGGTAAGAATACGATATTCATGAATTTGAGCTAATTTTGGGATATGACATTTTTTCCCTTGGAATGTGAAAATGATTGCATAACTCAGGTAGAGTTAATAATTCCATACCTAACAGTCTAGTGTTCAGCCAAAACTGTTAAAATATCTGGAATTGTATACTGTACGAAGCGCGTTACCAACGAAAACCACAAACTAGGTCAGGTATAACCGCCAAGGTATACAGAAGTCACCTGTCCTTTGCTTTACAGCGTTACCCTCTGAAAATATTGATTCCTATAATCAATACTGGAACCTTTCTAAGCGCTTGTGTTATTGCACTACCAATATGGGGCTACAAAATATCGTGAAAACTGCTTCTGTGCATGCAAAAACATAAAATAACTTAACTTTTAGCACATTGTGTAATTTTGGAGTGACCGGAAAAAAATGGAAAAAATGGAAAAAAACCGGAAAAAAAGGTTTTTTTCCGGTTTTTTTCCGGCAATCTTTTTTTTCCGGAAAAAAACCAACCCTAGTCGGTACCGACTTGACCTTCCCGACAGCAAAGTGGAACCAGCCCAGCAATATGGGTGGGTCTGACGGCAAAACTGCTTACGGGAATCAATTCGCCGTGCCAGAAAACCTTTGTATGAAAGAATTGAGCTTTCTAAGTTGAATACACAGCGAGAAATTTCGATTTTTCATTTTTCGAATTTTCACCATTTTTGACCGGCCACTGTGGTCGCATGGGAAGTGATAGAGAAACGAGACTTAGCTATTTAGTTAGTTCAATATATGTAGTTTCTGAATATAAAAAGAAATCGGCTCCAGCTCTTAACGTTCCAGCTGCTCAGCGACCACAAAAATGGTCACTTTTCGCTCTGAGCCGACTTTGCGGCGCCGCTGCGGCGCTGTGGCGCACCTGCGGCGCAAAAAAAGTAGCGATTCTTAAATGGCGCATGGGGTACTACCAGACCCTATACCCCTTTAGGTCCGGCCTCCGCTGCAGATTACGTGAAAGAGGCGGAAAGTCAGGACAATACGACCATTAAATAGGAGAAACCGGAAAAAAAACATCGCCGCCATAACCGGTCCGGGGCACAACTTTTTAACGGAAAGTGATACGGGGCTGAAACTTCGCACACATACTAAACTCGATGTGCTCTACAATTTGCGCATGAAATCTGCGCAGGATTTTGCGCAGCCTCTGCGCAGCTTATTTTACGGTGTCTCCAGGGACTTTTGACACATATTATAGGGGTCGCTGCCGCGACCCCTATGATATACAAGAGATAAACAAGAAATCATATTGAATAAAGCTTCGGAAAACATATGTATAGTTAAATACGAATAAATACTAGCTATTTACGAATATTCGCACGCAGTACGAAAATAAATTATACGCAACTGTATAAGTATATAGAAGCATTAAGACTTAGGAGAATAAAACACCCATAACCATGTTGATGCAGAAATGCAGAAAACCATTCTAAACCATTGGAAACAGGCGGGGGTCTGGGGGCGGCAGCCCCCAGTTAAAAGCTAGAGCTTTTTTAAAACTTAAAGACTTGAAAACTATTTTTTCAGAGCACTTTTTGTAAAAATTTTCGAAAATTTGGCTGTGTATTTTGTTGTGTAAATTAGTTTTTCACTGTGTAAATTAATTTTTTTTGTGTAAATACACAGTATTTTACACAAAAAGACCCTGTGCCGTCGCGCTATCTATTAACCATAATATCATAGGGGTCGCGGCAGCGACCCCTATAATATGTGTGAAAAGTGGCTGGAGACAGTGTAAAATAAGCTGCGCGGAAGCTGCGCAAAATCCTGCGCAGATCCTGCGCAGATTTCATGCGCAAATTGTACAGCACATCGAGTTTAGTATATCTGGGAAGTTTCAGCCCCGTATCACTTACCGTTAAAAAGTTGCACCCCGGACCGGTTATGAAAGTGATGTTTTTTTATTTTTTTCCGGTTTCTCCTATTTGATGCTTGTATTGTATATAATGTTCGCCGCTTTCACGTGAACTGCAGCGGTGGGCCAACCTAAAGGGCTATGGGGTCTAGTAGTACCCTCTAAAGAATTTAAGAATCACACCTTTTTTGCGCCGCAGCTGCGCCACAGCGCCGCAGTGGCGCCGCAAATTCGGCTCAGAGCGAAAAGTGACCATTTTTGTGGTCGTCGCTCAGGTCGAACGTTACGAGCTGGAGCTGATTTCTTTTTATATTCAGCAATTACATATATTGAACTAACTAACGGTCCAGGTTGCGTTTCTCTATTACTTCCCTAGCGACCACAGTGACCTGTCAAAAATGGCTAAAATTCAAAAAATGAAAAATCGAGATTTCTCGCTATCTATTCAACTTTAAAAGCTCAGACCTTCCGTACAATGGTTTTCTGGCACGGAGAATCGATTCTCGCAGTCAGTTTTACCGTCAGACTTACCCATCTTGCTGATCTGTTTCCACTTTGCCGTCGGGAGGGTCAAGTCGGAAACCGCTTCTAGGAGGTCCATAGTAGGCTTTACCTGGCCTCTCAAAACTTTGTCCATAGTGATTTTCTGGTGTGCCCAGCTCATTCCCGGTATCCTTTTTGCCGTCCGACGTGCCTATATTGCTGGGGTGGTTTTACTTTGCCGTCGGGAGGGTCAAGTCGGAAACCGCTTCCTGGAGGTCTATGTTAGGCTCTACCTGGCCTCTCAAAACTTTGTCTATAGTGATTTTCTGGTGTGCCCAGCTCATTCCCGGTATCCTTTTTGCCGTCCGACGTGCCTATATTGCTGGGGTGGTTCTACTTTGCCGTCGGGAGGGTCAAGTCGGAAACCGCTTCTAGGAGGTCCATAGTAGGATTTACCTGTCCTCTCAAAACTTTGTCTATAGGGGTTTTCTGGTGCGTCCAGCTCATTCCCGGTATTAGTTTTGCCGTCCGACGTACCTATTTTGCTGGGCTGGTTCCAGTTTGTCGTTTTGAAGGGTCAGTCGGGCAGTCAGTCAGTCAAGTGGTCGAAAATAAAGTTTTCAAAAGTGGTCAAATTTGGTATCAAATGAAAGCCCTAAGTGAGCTGAGCAACTTTTGACATGGAACCATCCACCAATAGTTGCTGTGCCAAATAACGTCACGTGCCTATGAAACTTTTGTCATTTTGTCTTTACTTCTTCAACCGGAATTTAAAGGATATATATATATACGTATTAGACACAGCCAACACACACATATTATCCTCTTTTGTGCGGAGCATTTTTGTTACCGTATTATGCCAAACAGTGGCCCACCCAATAAAACGCCCATGGGCGTTTTTTCGGGGGGTGGGCGCTTTTTTGGATTTCTCAATGCTCACTTGCATGCCCTGAAAAACTAAAAGATCGTGAACAAAGTTGTGGCTGATTAAGCTATTTCAAGGCTGAGAATCAATTATGTTCGTTGGATTGACATGTAAACAACTCACACTTCTCGAGCACTCTGCCGTCCGCAAAAATTTATCGAATTTATCGAAAATTGGCTAATCAGAAATTATATATATGACTTTTCCAAAAAGTAGCCCATGGGCGTTTTTTCGGGGGGTGGGCGCTTTTTTGGATTACAAAAATCAATTACGAAATTGCCGATTCCGAAAAAACGCCCATGGGCCACTGTTTGGCATAATACGGTACTTGTTAATAATATAGCGCGGCGGGAAAGGAAAACCCAAATTTTCGAATTTTGGTTATAACTTATTTATTAAGCGACAAATCGAAAATCTAACGATATATAACTACCATGAGGCCTTGGGAAGAGCTTCAAAATGAGCCATAAAACATCTCTAGCACTTATATACGGTTGGTGAGAAATTTTCGACCAAACCGATGGGAAAAACCCAATGCGGGAAAAACCCATGGGCGGGACAAAAGCCCAGCCGAAATTGTTGCTGGAGCTCCGGAGCGGAGCTCCGATTTTCGGTGCTCCGGGGCGGGCTTCTGCTCCGGAGCTCTAGGCCGTTATTGTGCAGATGATGTCTGCAGCCTAATAACTAAGAGTGGGACGCTTAGTTATTATGTACTCTTGGCATTACGTATATATGTATTTATTGTGGTGCATGTTTGTTATAGATCTGGCGCCATGGTGACCGCACACCGGCTAGTGGAACGTTTCCCACGGATATACACAATGGACTAGAGACCTGGCCACAGGGTTGGGGTGAGCTAACCACAGTACGTATATATATACGTACTTTCTGTTGTGAGATTGCATTTTTCATGCTCCACCAGAGCATTTTTATTCTTGTGTAATCTCCTTTTCAATAATAGATTGATTGAACGAAGTTAATTACGTATTATTTGTTATTGGGGTTGCAGTAGATATGGTTGCGGGTTGCGCGATCAAGGAGTCAATGCAGATTCAGTCAAAACAACCACTGGTCCATGGATCCCTGTGGATGCGGTGACGCCACAACCAATAAACTGGAAATCAAAATTGCCTTGGGTACCCCCACAGTCAGACCAGCTTTATTTTCACGCATGGGCAACGCCTACACCACGCCTACACCGGTGTAGGCTGGACCCACGCACCCACGCAAGGCTAAGTGAAGGACCCACGCAGAGGCACCGTCGAAATACCCACGCAGATAAAAGGCGCAGGGAGCGCGCCGTCGAAATACCCACGCACACGCAGAACGCGCGCCGTCAAATCACCCACGCAGACCCAATTTTATGAAAATTTTTCGCGCTTTTTCTGATTGTTCGCAGAAAAAATTCTAAAAATTGTTCTAGTCTGCGGCGCTATTAAATTTTACAGCTGTTTATTCAGATCTTTTCAAGCTTTCCAATACAAATTTTGCCATTACCTATGTCAAAGATTTTCTCAATTGTTATTGAAATCTTTTAAATATTTGCATTACAGCTTTTTCTCAAAATTTCAAAAATTTTCTCAACTTCTGGGGGCTCCGCCCCACAGACCCCCGTGTCGGCTAGTGAATAGTCCTAAATCTCGTCATTTTTGCTGCTCCCAAAATGAAATGAACTCTTTGTTGAAAACTTTGCCGCCGCCAGCCCACCCCAGCGTAAACGTGTCAGACGAAAGCAAAAAATTTTTTCCGGCTCGACTCCCTCTTTTCAGAACCCTGGTGGGTGCGCCCCTGCTTGCAGATGGATGTAATTTGAACGACGATTTTTGCCTTGCGAATCTTTAATGTACCACTTGTTCTTGTTCATCAAATTGAATTTACTTCTCCTGTAGTTAAATGAATTCTTCTGTCTGTAATTAAACAGTAAATAAATAAATAACAAATTCTGCGTGCGTGCGCGTACCCATATAAAAAATGGTTCTAAGCAAATTTTCAGGGAAAGCACCCCCCCCCCCCCCCACCAAACGTTAAAGGACCCACGCACGACAAAAATCTGGTGTAGGCTAACCCATTTGACCTTGCCCATGTATGTTTATTTTGCTACCAATTTTGGCGCTTAATCTCCCCATGGGCCTCGCATTCACTCAGTCGATTCTGGACACACTGGTGCCGACCCGGGGGGCGGACATTAAATGGCTTTGTTGCCGAGTTTCGGCAGTGTAGGAAAATTTTAACGCCATCATTTTTGGGGCTGGGAGTTGGTTGAGTAGGAATCAAAGTGTCAGGCTGGAAGACTAGCAGTGCTGGTATAGTACTGGGAGGGCAGAGATAACATAGATGCTAGTAAAAAGCTACAGTTGACTTAGCCATCACTTTTCCTCACCCCAAGACGCACTTTGACCACAATAAATTTGACATTTTCTTACACGCCCCCCCCCCCCCAGTGTCCAACGGTACAAAAACCCCGTAGCATAATCTCACCCTCCTGAACAGGCAGTAAGTAAGCATTTATTCCTTCCCGCCCGCTAGCGGTGAGCTGTTGCGAGGCCCCTTAGTGACATTCAATGCAAGCCACCTTGCTTAAAACAAGGGTGTCGTGACCGAATGTAGGAAGTTTGCCGAAGGCTTGTCGTCTACACTTTTATGTGCAGAACAGTAGAACGAGACCATAACAGTCCGAGCATGTTTTATAACGACACTGCCCCAACTGACCGTTGGGCCCGCTGGAGGGAGAGTCTCGAGCTGATATGGCCAAACCTCCATATCGTCCATTAGGCCAACTGACAATACATCGACCTGTAGCGGGCAGGTTACCTGTATATTATGTCCTGATCTAATGTGTCTTACTATCACTTTGTCCACTGGCATGTTCAGTTCTATTCCTGTGGTTGGCCTGTCACAGGGAGGCCTGTCTTTCATATAGAACATCGTGTGAAGAATTGCCTAACGAGAGCCCTTGGTGGAGTCTCAAAATAGGCAGCAAACTATATGCGGTTGGTCTGACTTACTTTGGGTGTCCACATTTTGACTTCCATTTCATTAACTAACACCCGCACACAACAGGCAGTAACGACTTGTTTTCAGAGTTGACTGGGACAATTTTTTGTTTAAGATTGGTCAACGCAGTCATTATGATTTGGGTCAGTGGCTGAAGAAACGATATGAAAATGTCCTGGTGTCGCCTGAGTACAAACAAAATGAGGTTTGTGTTTGGGTTTGGTTTGGTTTGGGTTAGTTTTGTGTTTAGAAACAGTACGTATATATAGGTGCAACTGTGTGCAAAAATACGCTTTGGATTTAGGAAGCCAGTTGTTTTTTTATTAAATCTGAGAGTATATTGTATCGTCGTGCTGCAAAAATGCTTAGCTATGTGTATATATATTGTCAAGCGAGGGAAAACCCCACTCGCCGATGCGGGGGGAAAGGTACAAACTTTCAAATATCAAAATAGATGACGACCCGAATGTCTGTACAAAAACTATATATTTTTGATGCCGTTATGCGTACTAAAAACAACCCACTCTTTCAATTGGAGCGGTTAGAAATGCTCTTGGCGACCTACCAAAAAATTTGGATGTGGGACAATTTTTCTTACTAACGGCACATCCTGGAGAGTTGTTCTACATGTCACAAGAAACCTTACGGTTAGGCCTAGCTGCCTAGCCTGTAATCAGCATTTCGATATCTGAAAGTACCATTAAAAAGTTCTTCCTAAAAATCCGAAAAGTGGGTTTTTTCCGCTTGACCAGACATGTGCGGGAGTAGGGGGGTGGGGGGGGTGGGGGGGAGGAAGATGGGGGGGGTGGGGGTTTTGGTGGGGGGGGTAGAGGGTTAGTGGTTTATGGTTGAATGGTGTGAAAACTGTTTGTTTTGAGGGTGATGTAGGTGTTGTGGGGTTGGTTGGGGATTTTTTTTGATTTGAATTATAAGAGAAGTGGAGGGGGGAAAAGGAGAAGGGAGGTGGTGGGGGGGGGGGGGTTGTAGGTGTGTGGTGTGTGGGTGGTGGTTTGTGAGTGGATGTGGTGGGGTTGGTGGAGGAATGGTGTGGAGGATGGAGTGGGTGTAGTAGCGCGTTAGCGCACTACCTAGAATAGGGAAAAACACGCACATTGCGCCTCTTGGAAAATAGTTTTCCCTGTTGCCGGCGGAGGAGTTGAGGTAGAGCCTTCATATTTTACCAGTAGAAACCCCTTCACGAGGGGTACATGCTGTGCAAATTTGAGCGAAATTGGCCGAGCCGTTTTTGAGATATGAAAGATTGAATTTTGAACTACAGACTTTCTCTCATATTTTTTTTTCCCCCCACCCCTAGAGGTCGGAGCTCAAAGATTTTCTATACCATATGGGGTTTTTTTTGAACAACTTTTTCCCCATTTCGGGGGAAATGAGTATGGAGTATGTAGGTCCCCCCCATAGGTCTGTGTACATAGCAGGATTTCGGTTTTTTCGGAGATAGTTTTTTTCAAAATTGGTCAAAACTTTTGCAGAGGTAAAGTAGAGCTGGGCAAGGCAATGAGGTCTGAGGTATGGCCTATTAGCAAGGTCCTATGGGGTTGTTCCTTATAGGCTATATGAATTTTCGATATTGCTTCTTTGGCTCCCTGGCCAGGGGTCAGTAGTTAACGTGTAAAAGGGGGGGTCTGGGCCTACGGACTGTGGAGCCCTACACATAAGAGCTGCTGGGCTGAGGTTTTGTATTCGAATAGGAACCCCTATATGGTGAATCTAAATGGCCCATTAGTTTCGCGCTAGGACCTATCCATGTGGCTGGGGGGCACCCTGATGGTGGTGGGCCCTACCGTGGCGCAACTCCAACTTTAACCTCTTCTACAGAAATATCTACAGTGAGCAGGTCTTTCATATTTGGGATTTGGGCTGGGGTGCGGGAGGACTACGCCATAGGCTATAGTAGTTTTCGGCCGGACCCCTGTGGCGCCCTGGCCAGGGGTCGGGACCCGGGTCCGGGGTCAAAATGGTCAAAATTCGAAATTTTCAAAAGTGGTCAAGTTTGGTATCAAATGAAAGCCCTTGGTGAGGCGAACATTTTTTGTCATTGGAGGACCCCTCCAAAGTGAACCCAGCGGCCTGTGGCGCCCTGACCAGGGGTCTAGTGTGTTCTGTGGGTTAGGGCCTAAGGACTGTGGAGCCCTACACATAAGAGCTGCTGGGCTGAGGTTTTGTATTCGAATAGGAACCCCTATATGGTGAATCTAAATGGCCCATTAGTTTCGCTCTAGGACCTATCCATGTGGCTGGGGGGCACCCTGATGGTGGTGGGCCCTACCGTGGCGCAACTCCAACTTTAACCTCTTCTACAGAAATATCTACAGTGAGCAGGTCTCTCTTATTTGGGATTTGGGCTGGGGTGCGGGAGGACTACGGAATAGGCTATATTAGTTTTCGGCCGGACCCCTGTGGCGCCCTGGCCAGGGGTCGGGACCCGGGTCCGGGGTCAAAATGGTCAAAATTCGAAATTTTCAAAAGTGGTCAAGTTTGGTATCAAATGAAAGCCCTTGGTGAGGCGAACATTTTTTGTCATTGGAGGACCCCTCCAAAGTGAACCCAGCGGCCTGTGGCGCCCTGACCAGGGGTCTAGTGTGTTCTGTGGGTTAGGGCCTAAGGACTGTGGAGCCCTACACATAAGAGCTGCTGGGCTGAGGTTTTGTATTCGAATAGGAACCCCTATATGGTGAATCTAAATGGCCCATTAGTTTCGCTGTAGGACCTATCCATGTGGCTGGGGGGCACCCTGATGGTGGTGGGCCCTACCGTGGCGAAACTCCAACTTTAACCTCTTCTACAGAAATATCTACAGTGAGCAGGTCTCTCTTATTTGGGATTTGGGCTGGGGTGCGGGAGGACTACGGCATAGGCTATAGTAGTTTTCGGCCGGACCCCTGTGGCGCCCTGGCCAGGGGTCCGGACCGTGGACCATGCCCAAAATGGCCAAAAATCGATTTTTTCAAAAGTGGCCAAGGGTGTTATCAAATGAAAGCCCTTGGTGAGGCGAACATTTTTTATCATTGGAGGACCCCACCAAAGTGGCGCCAGTGGCCTGTGGCGCCCTGACCAGGGTCCGGACCGGTCCAAAATGGCCAAAAATCGATTTTTCCAAAAGTGGCTATGTTTGGTATCAAACGAAAGCCCTTGGTGAGGCGAACATTTTTTGTCATTGGAGGACCCCTCCAAAGTGGCCCCAGTGGCCTGTGACGACCTGACCAGGGGCCGGACTGGTCAAAAATCGATTTTTTTTTAAAATTTCCGATTTTGGTACCAAATGAAGGCCCTTGTTGAGGCGAACATTTTTTGTTATTGGAGGACCCCTCTAAAGTGGCCCCAGCGGCCTGTGGCGACCTGACCAGGGTCCGGACCTGTCAAGAAATCGATTTTTCCAAGAGTGGCCATGTTTGGTATCAAATGAAAGCCCTTGTTGAGGCGAACATTTTTTGTCATTGGAGGACCCCTCTAAAGTGGCCCCAGCGGCCTGTGGCGCCCTGACCAGGGTCCGGACCGGTCCAAAATGGCCAAAAATCGATTTTTCCAAAAGTGGCTATGTTTGGTATCAAATGAAAGCGCTTGGTGAGGCGAACATTTTTTGTCATTGGAGGACCCTTCCAAAGTGAGCCCAGCGGCCTGTGGCGCTCTGACCAGGGGTCTAGTGTGTTCTGTGGGTTAGGGCCTAAGGACTGTGGAGCCCTACACATAAGAGCTGCTGGGCTGAGGTTTTGTATTCGAATAGGAACCCCTATATGGTGAATCTAAATGGCCCATTAGTTTCGCTCTAGGACCTATCCATGTGGCTGGGGGGCACCCTGATGGTGGTGGGCCCTACCGTGGCGCAACTCCAACTTTAACCTCTTCTACAGAAATATCTACAGTGAGCAGGTCTTTCATATTTGGGATTTGGGCTGGGGTGCGGGAGGACTACGCCATAGGCTATAGTAGTTTTCGGCCGGACCCCTGTGGCGCCCTGGCCAGGGGTTGGGACCCGGGTCTGGGGTCAAAATGGTCAAAATTCGAAATTTTCAAAAGTGGTCAAGTTTGGTATCAAATGAAAGCCCTTGGTGAGGCGAACATTTTTTGTCATTGGAGGACCCCTCCAAAGTGAACCCAGCGGCCTGTGGCGCCCTGACCAGGGGTCTAGTGTGTTCTGTGGGTTAGGGCCTAAGGACTGTGGAGCCCTACACATAAGAGCTGCTGGGCTGAGGTTTTGTATTCGAATAGGAACCCCTATATGGTGAATCTAAATGGCCCATTAGTTTCGCTCTAGGACCTATCCATGTGGCTGGGGGGCACCCTGATGGTGGTGGGCCCTACCGTGGCGCAACTCCAACTTTAACCTCTTCTACAGAAATATCTACAGTGAGCAGGTCTCTCTTATTTGGGATTTGGGCTGGGGTGCGGGAGGACTACGGAATAGGCTATATTAGTTTTCGGCCGGACCCCTGTGGCGCCCTGGCCAGGGGTCGGGACCCGGGTCCGGGGTCAAAATGGTCAAAATTCGAAATTTTCAAAAGTGGTCAAGTTTGGTATCAAATGAAAGCCCTTGGTGAGGCGAACATTTTTAGTCATTGGAGGACACCACCAAAGTGGCCCCAGTGGCCTGTGGCGCCCTGACCAGGGTCCGGACCGGTCCAAAATGGCCAAAAATCGATTTTTCCAAAAGTGGCTATGTTTGGTATCAAATGAAAGCGCTTGGTGAGGCGTACATTTTTTGTCACTAGAGGAACCCTCCAAAGTGGCCCCAGTGGCCTGTGACGACCTGACCAGGGTCCGGACTGGTCAAAAATCGATTTTTTAAAAAACTTTCGACTTTGGTATCAAAGGCCCTTGTTGAGGCGAACATTTTTTGTTATTGGAGCCCCTTAAAGGGTAGGGCTCACCTGACCAGGGTCCGGACCTGTCAAGAAATCGATTTTTCCAAGAGTGGCCATGTTTGGTATCAAATGAAAGCCCTTGTTGAGGCGAACATTTTTGTCATTGGAGGACCCCTCTAAAGTGGCCCCAGCGGCCTGTGGCGACCTGACCAGGGTCCGGACCGGTCCAAAATGGCCAAAAATCGATTTTTCCAAAAGTGGCTATGTTTGGTATCAAATGAAAGCGCTTGGTGAGGCGAACATTTTTTGTCATTGGAGGACCCTTCCAAAGTGAGCCCAGCGGCCTGTGGCGCTCTGACCAGGGTCTAGTGTGTTCTGTGGGTTAGGGCCTAAGGACTGTGGAGCCCTACACATAAGAGCTGCTGGGCTGAGGTTTTGTATTCGAATAGGAACCCCTATATGGTGAATCTAAATGGCCCATTAGTTTCGCTCTAGGACCTATCCATGTGGCTGGGGGGCACCCTGATGGTGGTGGGCCCTACCGTGGCGCAACTCCAACTTTAACCTCTTCTACAGAAATATCTACAGTGAGCAGGTCTTTCATATTTGGGATTTGGGCTGGGGTGCGGGAGGACTACGCCATAGGCTATAGTAGTTTTCGGCCGGACCCCTGTGGCGCCCTGGCCAGGGGTTGGGACCCGGGTCTGGGGTCAAAATGGTCAAAATTCGAAATTTTCAAAAGTGGTCAAGTTTGGTATCAAATGAAAGCCCTTGGTGAGGCGAACATTTTTTGTCATTGGAGGACCCCTCCAAAGTGAACCCAGCGGCCTGTGGCGCCCTGACCAGGGGTCTAGTGTGTTCTGTGGGTTAGGGCCTAAGGACTGTGGAGCCCTACACATAAGAGCTGCTGGGCTGAGGTTTTGTATTCGAATAGGAACCCCTATATGGTGAATCTAAATGGCCCATTAGTTTCGCTCTAGGACCTATCCATGTGGCTGGGGGCACCCTGATGGTGGTGGGCCCTACCGTGGCGCAACTCCAACTTTAACCTCTTCTACAGAAATATCTACAGTGAGCAGGTCTCTCTTATTTGGGATTTGGGCTGGGGTGCGGGAGGACTACGGCATAGGCTATAGTAGTTTTCGGCCGGACCCCTGTGGCGCCTTCTTGCCGGGGTCGGACCGTGGACCATGCCCAAAATGGCCAAAAATCGATTTTTTCAAAAGTGGCCAAGGGTGTTATCAAATGAAAGCCATTGGTGAGGCGAACATTTTTAACATTGGAGGAACCCACCAAAGTGTCGTCAGTGGCCTGTGGCGCCCTGACCAGGGTCCGGACCGGTCCAAAATGGCCAAAAATCGATTTTTCCAAAAGTGGCTATGTTTGGTATCAAATGAAAGCCCTTGGTGAGGCGAACATTTTTTGTCATTGGAGGACCCCTCCAAAGTGGCCCCAGTGGCCTGTGACGACCTGACCAGGGGCCGGACTGGTCAAAAATCGATTTTTTTAAAAATTTCCGATTTTGGTATCAAATGAAAGCCCTTGTTGAGGCGAACATTTTTTGTTATTGGAGGACCCCTCTAAAGTGGCCCCAGCGGCCTGTGGCGACCTGGCCAGGGTCCGGACCGGTCAAGAAATCGATTTTTCCAAGAGTGGCCATGTTTGGTATCAAATGAAAGCCCTTGTTGAGGCGAACATTTTTGTCATTGGAGGACCCCTCCAAAGTGAACCCAGCGGCCTGTGGAGCCCTGACCAGGGTCCGGACCGGTCCAAAATGGCCAAAAATCGATTTTTCCAAAAGTGGCTATGTTTGGTATCAAATGAAAGCCCTTGGTGAGGCGAACATTTTTTGTCATTGGAGGACCCTTCCAAAGTGAGCCCAGCGGCCTGTGGTTCGCTCTGACGGGGTCTAGTGTGTTCTGTGGGTTAGGGCCTAAGGACTGTGGAGCGCTACACATAAGAGCTGCTGGGCTGAGGTTTTGTATTCGAATAGGAACCCCCATATGGTGAATCTAAATGGCCCATTAGTTTCGGCTCTAGACCCATCCATGGCTGGTAGGCATCCCTTGATTTAAGTGGGTGGGGCCCTACCGTGGCGGCAACTCCAACCTTTAACCCCTTCTACAGAAATACCACAGTGAGCAGGTCTTTCATACATGGAGCAAATACGGCAAATTGAATGAAGGGCA
>JASAND010004811.1:0-35512 GCA_030248195.1 Trissonchulus latispiculum
GAATTTATTTTTCATTAGAAAATCATGGTTGGCATTTATGACAAGATGCCTTAAGAAATCGGGGTTTCCCAACCCCCACTCAATTTTTGGATGGCTTCAATTTCGAAATTTGTCTAGGTTAAATTTTCAAAAATGAGAGTTCATAAATCGAAAACTGTTTTATGGACTTCTTTGTCGTTTTAACCCTTAAATACAGTGATGTTTCATATTTCTTAAGGTAAGCAGTGACTATTAGTAGCCACTAGATACGGATAATGAATTTTAACACATTTTTAGTGAATAATAGAGTTTAAGTGATTTCATAACTTTCTATTGAAAAAGTAAGTATCTATTACAGGAAAATTTACATTTTTTGAACCGCCATTCACTTTCAATATCCAATTTTAGCGGTTAACAGTCAGGACAGGATTACGAAGAAAGACAACAAGAAATGAAAACCCATGCCTTCAATCGAGGTAAGAGTGCATTGAATTTATTTTTCATTAGAAAATCATGGTTGGCATTTATGACAAGATGCCTTCAGAAATCGGGGTTTCCCAACCCCCACTCAATTTTTGGATGGCTTCAATTTTGAAATATGTCGAGGTTAATTTTTCAAAAATGAGAGTTCATAAATCGAAAACTGTTTTATGGACTTATTTGTCGTTTTAACCCTTAAATACAGTGATGTTTCATTTTTCTTAAGGTAAGCAGTGACTATTAGTAGCCACTAGATACGAATAATGAATTTTAACACATTTTTAGTGAATAATAGAGTTTAAGTGATTTCATAACTTTCTATTGAAAAAGTAAGTATCTATTACAGGAAACTTTACGCTTTTTGAACCGCCATTCACTTTCAATATCCAATTTTAGCGGTTAACAGTCAGGACAGGAGTACGAAGAAAGACAACAAGAAATGAAAACCCATGAATTCAATTGAGGTAAGAGTGCATAGAATTTATTTTTCATTAGAAATTCATTGTTGGCATTTGTGACAAGAAGCCCTCAGAAATCGCGGTTCCCCAACCCCCACTCAATTTTTGGATGGCTTCAGTTTGGAAATTTGTCGAGGTTAAATTTTCAAAAATGAGAGTTCATAAATCGAAAACTGTTTTATGGACATATTTGTCGTTTTAACCCTTAAATACAGGGATTTTTCATTTTTCTTAAGGTAAGCAAGCAGTGACTATTAGTAGCCACTAGATACGGATAATGAATTTTAACGCATTGTTAGTGAATAATAGAGTTTAAGTGATTTCCTAACTTTCTATTGAAAAAGTAAGTATTTATTACAGGAAAATTTACG
The DNA here is from genome assembly GCA_030248195.1 of Trissonchulus latispiculum. NCBI lineage: Eukaryota > Metazoa > Nematoda > Enoplea > Enoplida > Ironidae > Trissonchulus > Trissonchulus latispiculum. The sequence continues at coordinate 1,289 of JASAND010004811.1, forward strand.
TTTTTTGAACCGCCATTCACTTTCAATATCCAATTTTAGCGGTTAACAGTCAGGACAGGATTACGAAGAAAGACAACAAGAAATGAAAACCCATGCCTTCAATCGAGGTAAGAGTGCATTGAATTTATTTTTCATTAGAAATTCATTGTTGGCATTTGTGACAAGATGACCTGAGAAATCGAGGTTTCCCAACCCCCACTCAATTTTTGGATGGCTTCTTTTTCGAAATTTGACGATGTTAAATTTTCAAAAATGAGAGTTCATAAATCGAAAACTGTTTTATGGATTTCTTTGTCGTTTTAACACTTAAATACAGTGATGTTTCATTTTTCTTAAGGTAAGCAGTGACTATTAGTAGCCACTAGATACGAATAATGAATTTTAACACATTTTTAGTGAATAATAGAGTTTAAGTGATTTCATAACTTTCTATTGAAAAAGTAAGTATTTATTACAGGAAAATTTACGCTTTTTGAACCGCCATTCACTTTCAATATCCAATTTTAGCGGTTAACAGTCAGGACAGGATTACGAAGAAAGACAACAAGAAATGAAAACCCATGCCTTCAATCGAGGTAAGAGTGCATTGAATTTATTTTTCATTAGAAATTCATTGTTGGCATTTGTGACAAGATGACCTGAGAAATCGAGGTTTCCCAACCCCCACTCAATTTTTGGATGGCTTCTTTTTCGAAATTTGACGATGTTAAATTTTCAAAAATGAGAGTTCATAAATCGAAAACTGTTTTATGGACTTCTTTGTCGTTTTAACACTTAAATACAGTGATGTTTCATATTTGTTAAGGTAAGCAGTAACTATTAGTAGCCACTAGATACGGATAATGAATTTTAACACATTTTTAGCGAATAATAGAGTTTAAGTGATTTCATAACTTTCTATTGAAAAAGTAAGTATCTATTACAAGAAAATTTAAGTTTTTTGAACCGCCATTCATTTTCAATATCCTATTTTAGCGATTAACAGTCAGGACAGGATTACGAAGAAAGACAACAAGAAATGAAAACCAATGCCTTCAATCGCGGTAAGAGTGCATTGAATTTATTTTTCATTAGAAAATCATGGTTGGCATTTATGACAAGATGCCTTCAGAAATCGGGGTTTCCCAACCACCACTCAATTTTTGGATGGCTTCAATTTTGAAATATGTCGAGGTTAATTTTTCAAAAATGAGAGTTCATAAATCGAAAACTGTTTTATGGACTTATTTGTCGTTTTAACACTTAAATACAGTGATGTTTCATTTTTCTTAAGGTAAGCAGTGACTATTAGTAGCCACTAGATACGAATAATGAATTTTAACACATTTTTAGTGAATAATAGAGTTTAAGTGATTTCATAACTTTCTATTGAAAAAGTAAGTATTTATTACAGGAAAATTTACGTTTTTTGAACCGCCATTCACTTTCAATATCCAATTTTAGCGGTTAACAGTCAGGACAGGATTACGAAGAAGGACAACAAGAAATGAAAACCCATGCCTTCAATCGAGGTAAGAGTGCATTGAATTTATTTTTCATTAGAAATTCATTGTTGGCATTTGTGACAAGATGCCCTCAGAAATCGCGGTTCCCCAACCCCCACTCAATTTTTGGATGGCTTCAATTTCGAAATATGTCGAGGTTAAATTTTCAAAAATGATAGTTCATAAATCGAAAACTGTTTTATGGACTTATTTGTAGTTTTAACCCTTAAATACAGTGATGTTTCATTTTTCTTAAGGTAAGCAGTGACTATTAGTAGCCACTAGATACGGATAATGAATTTTAACACATTTTTAGTGAATAATAGAGTTTAAGTGATTTCATAACTTTCTATTGAAAAAGTAAGTATCTATTACAGGAAAATTTACGCTTTTTGAACCGCCATTCACTTTCAATATCCAATTTTAGCGGTTAACAGCCAGGACAGGATTACGACGAAATACAACAAGAAATGAAAACCAATGCCTTCAATCGAGGTAAGAGTGCATTGAATTTATTTTTCAATAGAAAATCATGGTTGGCATTTATGACAAGATGCCTTCAGAAATCGGGGTTTCCCAACCCCCACTCAATTTTTGAATGGCTTCAATTTCGAAATTTGTCGAGGTTCAATTTTCAAAAATGAGAGTTCATAAATCGAAAACTGTTTTATGGACATATTTGTCGTTCTTCGGACGGGATGAAGGGACTCCATTCGGGCTCGGGCAAGTAAGAATTGCTGATATGATTCCCAGCATCGTTCCCTTTCTCTTTTCATCTGCCAAATACGACGTTCTTCCTTTTGGGCACGCTTTCTTTCCTTACTCCGGACATCTTTTAAGAGTCTACGGAGAAACTTGATGTCTTGGGGGCAGAGGTCAGGTTCCGGAATATGAATTTCTCCAATTGCTTTCTTTATCTTCTTGATGACTTTCTTCCTTTTCTTCTTACTCTTCCTGTTCTTTCTAGTCTTTATGACAGTGGGCTCAACGGCGTTTAGGTTCACTCGGACTTCTCGAGTTCGGAGCTTCTTTGTGGCATTGTCCAGTTCCTCATCTGAATCCTCTGACATATCTGAGCTGGATGTATCTGTTGGGCTATCCATGAGATCATTCTGGATCAGTTTTCCTTGGAATAGGTCAAATGTCTTATCCTGGAGTGAGGGATCAATATTTTCTTTGTTGTCGTCCCTTAGCCCAACGTCAAGGGGATAGGGGGATCCAATAGGTTTTCAACCCATAAGTCTAGTCTTCCAGCATGGGGAGATTCTTCAGGAGCTTCCAATATATCACTGTCAAGGCAGCAGTAGAATTCCTCATCGGAAACTGATCTTTCCAGTCTCTTCAATATCCGTCTGCTGACTTCATAGATGGCATCTTGATCAAGGGGCTTAAACTTACTTTTCCCTTGGTATTTGATGAGATCGGTGATTTGGTCTTCCAGCTGAGGAGGAGATGAGGCTCCACCTTGGACCATGAGGATACTAGGGTCTAGGACTCGGAGGAGTTCTTCTTCAGTGAGCATTTCTCCAAATCTGTCCAGAACTCTTCGAGCAAATTTCACAACTGGGCCCATCTCGACAGGGGTAGGTTCCGGCTGATATTCTTGTTTTGATCGAGAGATAACAGAGTTCTGAATCTGTGGTTTCCGGTCTTGTTCCGTCTGATTCTGGTCGCCTTGCTTCGTTTGTTCCATCAATTCCTTTTCGGAAACCAAGGGAGCATGCAGCAAGTCCATTGCCATGATGCCATGCGCAAGTACCTTTGTACACTTTGCATCACTGTAGGCATATCGATATCAGAATTTGGCTTCGGACCTATAGGCGCTGGGTTAGGATAGACAGAGATGATTCCATTATCCTGATGACTGAGAGTGGGTCCAATTTGTGGAGTGGGGGTCAGCCCAAGCTGTATTCTGAATTCACGCACTGCTTCTCCCAATCCAATGGCCAAAGCATCTGAGGGAGGGACTGACTGAAACCTGGGGGCAGGATAAGTTTGAGCAAAATCATGACATCGAGGGCTTCTTCGCAACCCTCGTCCGCATCCCAATGACCGTCCTCGTGTTTGGTTTCTTGACCGTTCTACATCATAAGGTCTGGGGAATCTTCTCGTTGGTAACTGAGTCACTTGAATCGGTTCATTGGTTGATTGCTCCGGAGAATTTTCCTTTTCTGTGTTTCCCTCAGTGGGGGAGGAGGTGGAAGATGAATCCTGTGAAAGTCTCTGTTTCACATGGGAAGGGTAGCCATACTCTATTGTCTGAGGTTCTTCCAATCTATGAGTGCGGGGGTAGGTAACAGACATTGGCTTCTGATACATGGGCAGGGAATAAAATTCACGATCCAATCGCTCAGTCTCTCGATCCACGGAATCCTTTTCTGCATTCAGAGTATAAGTGGATTTCTCCTTCGGCTGTTCAACTTTAACATAGGGAGGAATAGAGAAATACTGGCCTCCTAGATCCTTGATTTCTTGTTCCAATTGTAGAATCTGAGTGGGCAGGCTGGAATTTTCAGGTGGGAAATAAGCAGTTTTTCTCTCCGGTTCAGCTCCAATGACCTGGATCATAGAAGGGGCGTTCCTCTGCTGACCCACATCAGCAAATCTAGATCCATATGGTGCGTGAACAGCTTCAGCAGCATCTCGTCCGTCATTTCTACTCCACTGAGCTCTGGGCTGTGGATATTGTTGTTGCTGTCCTGGAGGTCCATTTCGGTGTGGGTATCTGTCATTATAGTTCCGATTCATTCCGTTTCCATTTCTCGGATATCTGGACTGTCCATTGTTGGGCCGGAAGTTATTGGAATGTCCATTGTTGTTGTTGTTGTAGTTATTGCGCGGAGGACCTGGATAATCAGTTCTGGGTCGGTAGGCTCCACCTCCGGGCGATCTGCATTCGCGCTTTGAATGTCCAGCTCTTCCACAGTTGAAACATCTGAAATCATTAGGAAAGGGATTTTATCGTTTCCTCTTCGAGGAGGAGAAGCAGGTTTCGACTGCTCAGGAGAGGAAATTTTGATTTCTTTTATTTCATTAGCAAGCACGGCTGTGCTCTGGACCAGGGAGCTGATGGTATTTAAAAGGGCGGGACCAGTGAGATTCGCGCTTGAGACAGCTGCTTCCGGATCCACTTCCAAAAAGGCAGGAGTTCCTTCTCTGGGATAAACACCTTCTGCTTCTCGAGCCTTTTTAAAGACCTGAAAGTAATCTGCAGTGTCCATTGGGACATGTGGTTTGAATTCGTTCCGTAATCCGATGAGAAAGGTTTTCAGCTTGATGTCCTCCAACATATCAGGATCTCCTCTATCTTCCCAAGCAATCCGGGCGTACTTCTGTAGTCGTAGAGAGAAATCCGCGACAGACTCATGGGGCAACTGTCTGATACTGAACAGTTTAGCCGTGGCATGCATATCTGTCATGGGAGGGATCATGACTTCTCTGAGGGCTCGGACAGAGGCCTCCCAGTCGTTCTGTTGCATGGCGCCTCTGGGCATGCATTTGAAGATCTCACTAGCTCTGCCTCTGAGAGTTGACGAGATGTTCATGACCTTCTGATAATCGTCCAGATTGAGTCGCTGACTAAATCTCTCGTAATTGACGAGGTGATCATCAAAGTTTTCATGATCTTTTCCGGAATAGGTAGGCATATCTCGGTAGGAGGCGGCTATGGCCTGGTTCTGAATGCTATCACGGAGTCGGCCTAGCAGATCCTCAATATTCCCATTTGGCATCATAGGCACTTGGGGAAATACCAACTGCGGCATCTGTGGGTTGAAGGGAGGGGGTGCTCCCGGAGGACCAGGGGGTCCATGTTGTGGGCCCATGTTAGGGGGTCCATTTCCATCTTCATCAGCGGGATTGAATTGATCCATGTTTTCTTCTGGGATTGATCGGTAGGGTCTCAGCTGATTCCTTGATAGGGTTAACGTTGATCCTCTCTTGATCTTAATGATGAACTTGTTGGGTCGTGATGTCTTCTCACTGGCAGTGTTCTTCAACAGGATTGTCTTCGCAGGGTTTTCCTCACTGGGGGGTTCTTCAACAGGATTGTCTTCGCAGGATTTTCCTCACTGGCAGGGTTCTTCAACAGGATTGTCTTCGCAGGATTATCCTCACTGGGGGCTCCAAAACTTTACTATTTACCGTGTAATGAACTGAGTGAGATTACAATAGAAAACTTGACCGTTTTGATTTGATTTCGAAAATGGGGTCGTTCAAGTTAGAAGTTCGCTTACACGGAAGGTTAGCGCGTTTGCCTAAGCGGACAAACTTATGTACCAGATTCCCGAAAGGTGATTTGCCAAAATCAGGAATCTCTACAGCCAACCTATTAGGGGGTCCTAATGTGAGTTCGTTTAGGCGAAGTGGGTTAGGCTCTATCCAATCGCACCTGGAGTATGGATAGGAATGTTCTGACGCAACAGGTCAAAACTAAGATCAGACTGTTAGTCGTTAACTCTGGATTCAGATCCAACTCACTTGGATCTGAGCAATTTACCTTTATTATTATTCCTGGGAGATCTCACCTGGATCTCCTTTCAACAGCTGAAATGTAGACCACGATGATTTGCAAACAACAAGATTACTTTATTAACTAAGGACAATATTATGACAGACTATAATTAAAGGGGACAGAATGGTTTCAAAACAGTTACTGACTACAGTTAGAATAATACAATATTCAAAAGGATACAGGTTACTAGATTTACCAGAGTTGCCAGCCCTTGGTAGGGGAGAATTATTTTAAGGGACGAGAGAGTTCCGAATAATAGATTAACTAATATACTGTCTGACCGGTTGATAATTAACCTGGGACTAATTTATTAGTCCTCTTCTTCAGGTATTATGACTGGGCACGTTAGGTGTGTTGTGCGTCGTGTGTTTAAACTCAGGTCTACTCTCTATTAGTCTTTTACAGAAAACTACAACACAAGTTCAATATAACAGATAATTAACTAAAATTAAGAGAGTGTCGGTTTTGCACAGTTCCGGTCTAGGAGTTTGGGTGATCCCGTCAAGCTACACCTGCAGCTTCACGAGTGGTTTCGGACAGTTGGACTAGAAACAATACAGGGGTCGGTCCAGGCGGGGTGTTACCGGGAGATGGCTACAAATGTTATTATTAAGTAAATTAAACAGTTAATTTAAGATGGTTTCACTAATTTTCTTTTCTGAGCAATCTTTTCTTCTAGTATAACTTGACAATTGGCCTAAGCCAGAGACAACAAGAAGATGATAACTTCGGCAAAGATGACAGACAAACGGGCAAAAGACTCCATTTTCAGATATTTTTGATAGTTCGCACAAATGATTCTCGAACAGTTAAGAACGTTAGGTTTTAAGGATTCCCAAATAGATTAGGTCGTGAACCAGACTGTCTCTGCATTATACTGTTGTCAAGTGTTGATAACCGCCAATGTACCTTCAAAGACTGGATCAACAATAACCAATTCTGACTGAGTTCCAAATACTGACTGACGACTTCCGTCTGACTGATACTAATACGCTACTGATAATGACTCCGGTTTGATGACCACAGGCTAATCATAAACACTGATCCGAGACTCCTGGCAGGCAGCGGCTTCGTCTGACCTGAATCAAATGGGTTAAAACCCATTAGTTCAGAATACAAGTGCGGGAATCAAACCCAGCAACTATTACTCACTTATAAGGCTTTCAGAGACGAAATTTAGAACTTTAATCAATTCTGATTAAGATTTTGTTGAAGAACCCGAAACAGCGCTCTTCAACCGCCTTAGCGGGATAAAACGCGATCAATTATGCGTTATTAGCTTGCTATAGGCAAAATTTTCACCGAATACCAGATTTTGGGCGATTTCTTGCATGGGAATGCAAGAAATCGCTGATCCAACATATATTCATTTATGGTCATATTCGGTCTGCGCATAATTAGGTTTGAGGCGTGAGATTTGCGACAAGAAAGCACCTGTTTCCTGTATAACAAGTTTATAAAGGTAGAAACGCGTATTTACAAAATCATTCCTTTTTGACTCATTAGAAGATGGTTTCATCATAATCCTCAATTCTTACGTAATTACACAGTGTTAACAAATTACTAACTATTATTTATGTGGTTTTAGGTTATTCAGTACTTACGTAACAATATACACCGTGTATGCCATTAGATCCCATAGCTACTCGTTCAGTTTGACAAACGAATATGATTTGATGCTTATAACCCAATTTCGGCTAGGGTTTTCGATAGAAAACGTTTACCCTTTTGGAGTTACTTGTCAATATAAAAGTTTGAGCTGTAGAGACAATATGCTTTGTAAAAATACAAACTACAGTCAAATTAGTTGCCCCGTTAACGAGAACAAGTGAGGGCAAGAATGACAATTTTAACGTAATTCTTACAATTTGATTAAAACTAGCTTTAGCCTTTTGTGCTAAAGGCTGACGAAATGTATGAGTTATTTTACAATGCATTGTAAGAATTCCTAGCTTGAGGTGAATTTACTGACACAGATCTAGGTAATTAACACATACAGTTAATACAAAACAGTGGACAGACTTAGCTAATTTATGTGACAAATTTTGGGACACAATTCGGCTCTAGACAGGTAAAACAAACCAGCACGAAGTCCTTTATCTGCGATTCGTCCACTCCCTTTTTGCGGGCATACCTACGTGGACGAATCGAGGACCACCTGGTAATATCAGCTTATCCTGGGGGTCCCCATGACCCTGGACCAGGTTAACTACCTAATTTGCATATTACCTCGATATTGAAATAGGTACTCATTCACACTGTTTATCACACTCATATCCTCAGATCAACAAGTATTCAACAACAAACAAGCATTTGTACACATTCACACCATTTTCCTGCCTAATACAGGAGTCCTAAAGCAAACTTCACGAAGACTGGTCTCATACACCTGATGAGGACCGGTGAACTACCATATATTAGTCCAGTACAACTGACATTTCGGACTGTTTGAAATGCTATCTTTAATTAACTTTATAGCAACATTTCCTAGGGGCTGCTGATGGATCTAAGCTAAATAATTAATTAAATTAATAATTATCAATAATTTGAGTTTCAGTGCTATGCTACCCTGATTCCGCACATGAGACAGTTTGAAAACTACTGTCGGAATCCGCAAGACGTTCACGACAGACCCTGGTGCTATGTTGACGATGAAACTCTGCTGTGGGACTATTGCGATGTACCAGCCTGCGATTTCGGTATACAATATACACTAACAACTTTTTCATAATTCAGGCAAAGTTGTCACAGTTTTTTAAAGTAAGTGAAAATTTAGTCAGAGATTTAAAATTTAAATTTAAATTTACAACTAAATAAAGTTGTAGGTTTTTAAGTTTGTGAAAATTTAGTTGGATATTTAAAATTCAGATTTAAAATATTGTTCTGCTCTGCACCATCTCACCCCTCTTCGCCACCTTTTGGTGTGTCTCCCATACTTTGATGACAATTTTCTGCGATTTTGGTTTGAATTAGATTGCTACGAAATAGCTTTTTGAAACAGTTGGATATATAAATTGCGGAAGGGACGTAAGCAAACCATTTTGTTTTGTACCCTTCACTGTCTTTTGCCTGTGATTGGTTGCAGTAAATCTTACGTATGCTCACCAGAGTCTAAGGTAACATTAACTTAAGAAAGCTGATTTTAGCATCCAATGCCGAACTGCCGATAATATTTCCGGGAAAACTTGAGTCCGGTGATGACAGCGTCAGCGCTTTGGATCCGGCGCTTTTTCACGAAACCGGAACCACCGGATTCCCGCCGGGAAATTTTCCGGGCGTCTCCGTGCTGACACGTGCTCTGTCCTTTGCGCTGGGTCTCCTCAGTCTGATTGCCCTGTGCTGTTGCTGCTATGCCGGTGCTGTACGCTGTGGTCACTGTCGGGTGGTCACTCATCGGGTCAAAACAGTGGACGACAGTCTGCCAGCAGACTCGGCCGCTACGGTTTGCTACTCCCTGAAAGGCGGTGGTAGCAGCTCCTATGGGGACCCTTTTGATGGTGCTGTGGGGGGTCTTTCGACCCCAATTTTTCCTGGGGGTAAACTGCAGCATCGACACGCGTCGGCTAATGCGTCCAGAACCCTTCTACGAACCACTCAGTCTAGCGTTTCACTGACGCTGACGCTGACCTGGAATGAGACCTATTGTGTGCAGACCCCTCACGATCCTCTGGTGACGGCTTTGTCGGAGGTAGGAGAGTTTGGGAATTTTCTTGGGGGGAGGGGGGTTAAGGAGGGTTTCGTGTATAGACTGTTTTGGTATTGGTTGGGGTTTAGGCAGGAAAAGCTTACGCTTAAAATTGTTGGGTTTTTTGGAATTTAACAGTTGCTGAAATATTTTGAATTATGGTATTGGATTCTCGTCTTAATATTATCAGATGTCATTGAGTGGAGTGTTTTCAGTAAATTTGTTGTTTGAATAGACTTTATTGCTGTTGCAGGCTTTGTGTGGTCTTAATCTTTATTTTTTACAATTGCGTTAAATGTTTTTAGCTGGAATGTTCTCGCAATTCTCTGAAATATATCCGAAATCTGGGACAGGGTGCCTTCAGTGAATTGTTTCTGGCCAAATGCAGAAACTCTGCCTTGCCTGGTGTGAACATTAATAGTTGCTTAGATGTAGTAATTACAAGAGTACATAATAACTAAGAGCTTGATGCCTGTCACACTCTTAGGGTCGATTCAAAAAAATTCCTAAAAGGCCTAACTTAAACGAAGTGGTTTTTATGAAACCGATTTCTACTTAAACGGCTTAAACGACTTAAACGACTTAACTTAAGTCGTTTAAGTAGACCCCCTTTCACAAAAAACCACCTACTTAAACTTTAAGTAAAGTGGCGTTTCACAAATACAGATCTACTTAAACTCTCAGCGACTTATACTTTAAGCCGTTTAAGTAGAACTGCTTTCATAAAAACTACTTAGTTTAAGTAGTTTAAGTAGACCGCTTAAATGCAGTTCAAAATCAGTCATTTTTAAGCTCCGTGGATTTACGGGGCTTAAACGACTTAAACGAAAGAATGCGCATTTGAATGGCCATTTTAAAACCTTCATAACTTACGCAATTTTGGGAGTTGAAAAGTCGTTCTTATATCGTTTGAAAGCTCTCAACGAGTACTTTAATTCTGCAATACCGGTACAAACGTAACTGTTTTGTAAAATCCGTTAATACTTCAGATACTAAATTTTTTGTCTAATTTTAGCTTGTATCAGCTTCTAAATGAAAAAGAAGCCTTCTAAATGAACAAAGCAAAGCTTTATTTGCTGGCAAATGTTGTCGCAATTGAGAACCAATTGCTTTTTTACACAATTAACAAGCTGACTTGCATAAGATGATTTTGACTCAATGGCAACACTCAAGCGCTTGCTCTGGCTCTAGCACATAACAATTTTAGCATGACTAAAAATTTTTTTGACATTTATAAGTAACAATTACATTGGGTAGCTTGTGTGGTGATTTCTTTTGGCGACATCAACTTTGAACCATTACTATTCATTTAATTCTGGGAGCGAAGAAGCCATCTTACATCAAAATGTGGCTGAACATTTTTAGCTATACAATGAAATTAATATTAATATTATTAATATTAATTAATTTAACTAAATTAATTAATTAATTAATTCAACTAAACTAATGATTTTTGAAGAAGTGAAGTTTGAGATTTTTTACCTGCTAAAGTAATTTTTTGCCGAGACATCGTTTACATCATTCGATACCTCTGTCCAGTAGCTGGTGGACCATTTCTTAGTTATTATGAACTCATTTTGTAATGGAGAAATTGGCAAAATGTATGCGTAACCTGGATTTTGCCAACACTTTGTAACTTTGACAAGCTATCGCTTTAGCCAAAAAAACGGCTGCGTGAGCATCCCTAATAGATAATTTTATATCCGCAAGTCTCGGGTTTTTGCTGCCATAAAACGAATAATTTATATAAAGGTGGGTCTGCTCACTGATTGGCCCACTTAAGCCCTACTTCTTACTCCTACCTCCTACCCTACCTACCTCCTACTTAAGCTAAGCCCCCTTAAGGCCTACTTCTTAATAATATATTAGTAATTTTATTAGTTGCATCAACCTAATTATAGTAAAATACACTGCACAAAGGAGACAGCAGCTGGTCCGAATCTTTTAAACTATATTTGCTGTTGAAATTTAGTCAAATTTGCTATTTCATTGTCGAAAACATAAAAAATTGGGTTTTTGAGAAATTAGCTTTTATTCGCCAGAACTTAAAAAATTTTGGCGCAACAGACAAAATTAACAGCTTTCGCAAAATCTTGAGCCTTATTTGCTCGTTAAACAATTTCATAAAAGATTGCTTTTCTTTAGCTTTCCTACACTTTAAGAAACCCATGCTAAAAATTGTTTTCAGGCAATTGCATGTTTAAATAGAACTATTGAACTAAACCAGCTGTACTCTGCGTAGTTGTAACAAGCACATTCCAAGCTTTAAAGTAACATCAGGATTATCGTTGAACTCCAAGAATTGCCTAATTTACAGTTTTTCAAAGTTTGCTGCAAATACCGGACCAGCACCTTTAAACTACCATTTCGATGTTATTCGTTTCATTAAAAGTCGGCTTAAGCGACTTAACTTAAACGGCTTAACTTAAACTTCTTAAAAATTCGTTTCATAAATAAATGACTTAAACTACTTAAACTACTTAAATTAAGTCGTTTAAGTTAAGTCGTTTAAGCCACTAAGCCGTTTAAGTATTTTAAGTAGTTTAAGTAGTTTATTTATGAAAAGAATTTTTTAAGAAGTTTAAGTAGTTTAAGTTAAGTTGTTTAAGTTAAGTAGTTTAAGTTTTTGTGAAACGACCCTTAGTTATTATGGACCCTTGGTAATTAATACACGGCGTGATTTACTCGGGTTTAATTTAAAAATAAAAATTCGCATTTAATTAATTGCTTAATAATTAATGAGGAATATGGATTACGTTAATTTTTTCCCTTAAAAGCCATTTAACTAGTTGCGCAAAAAGGACCCTAGTTACTTGAAAGTTTTCCCCCACTCCGATTAGTAGAATGTAATTTGATTAACTGGTCCCGACAAGGGGGTTAATTTGACTGAAATCTTGGTAACTCTTTATGGGTCAGTTTTTTAATTCTAGTTGAAACCCCTAATATACGGCTAATTCTTGGGGCTTACTCTTTCTCAAGCTTCTTTTTTTCTTCGTCTGTTTATTTATAGTAGTAGCTGCTAATTAATAAATTTTGAATCAGTCTTTGATTAGATATGAATTACTGATACCAGTTAGAAAAGCATTCATTTGGTTGATTTTTTGCAGGTTGCTCAGACTTCGAATGGGTTGCCGTGAAAACGCCCAAACTGGGTGCCCTAGGAAATTATAGCAAGGAAAAGTTGAATGAAGCTACGGCTCTTACTACGGATAAAGCCGTTCAAGCCTTAATGAACGAGGCCCATGTGTTGCTGCAGAATTCTCACTCAAATATTATCAAAATGTTTGGTAAGATTATGGCAACTCTAACTCATTAATAAGTTAGTTAATGTATCTTTATTTTGTAAATTTTCAGTTAAACCATTTTTCTTAAAACATTTGAAAAGCTTTGGGAGGCTAATTTGACCTTTTTTAGCTTCCCGTACGGCCTGTTTTAAAGTTTGAAATCATGATTTTTTTCTTTTTTTTTTCTTAATTTTCTTAAAATTATAATTTGCTAATAATAATAAAACTGGTGTAATGGCTTTTTGTCTGCTCTCTTTTGCAGGAGTTTGCATGCAGGGCCATCCGAAGTGTCTGATCTTTGAATGGCTCTGCTATGGGGACCTGAAAGACTATCTGAGACATTGCTGTCCCAAATCAGGTTCCAGAAATACCGGCCTTCTGTCTGAAAATAGTGTGGTGTAAGTATTTGCTGGTTGACTTAGTTCCTTAAAGAAAAAAGGTAAAGTGACTCCTGGAGAGAACTCCAACTTACAGAAGGTTATAGGGTGCCGGTGCTTATCTCCGGATTCACTGCCCGAAGTCAGGAGCGACAACTCTAATGTTGACTACATCTGTGGAAGTGGGGTCAGCCCTTCATCAGGCATTACGTCAGAACACAGTGCCTTATAGAGATTAATTTAACTCGTTTAACCCTGCAGGCGAGTCAGAGTGCACTGTTTTAACTCTTTTAACTCTTTTTTAACACTGTGCGCGAAAGCGATTGAGTTAATTTTAACCCTTTTTAACAAGTTTGAACTCACTGTGGGAAAGCGCCTCCCTCCAAAACGTATACAAAACTGCAGTCTGACACAAAAATGTGTGCGGAAAACTGTGATCACTTCTACATGCATTTACAATTCAACCAGAGACCCCCCCATAACACTATATTTTATTGAACTGGTTGATCAATTACAAGTACTCACTCTATTATTTTTACAGCCACCTTACCCAGTGGGGAATCCCGGTTAGGGGTAGTGCCAGCTTAGAACGTATGCATTTTTGAGGGAAGGGGGATGCTGACACTGAATAATTGCCAAAGCAATTACCCGGAGTGTTCTTCAAGGTTATCGGGATCTCAATTACGTCCACCGTAATGGAGGTTCTGTGTTAACTCCATCTGACAGGCGGCCACCTCTTGCCAATCTCTGTAAGTTGCCCAGGAGGGATGTGAAATAGGCGGCAAGAGCTGAATTTTTTGCAACCTCTAGATTTGACAAGATCCTCCACTTATAGCGCAGTAAGAAGCTCTACTCTATTATAGATTGTCGATTATCTGTCCATCTATTTTTTTAGCTATGATCGCAGTGAACTGAGCTTTCCAGACCTGCTGCGTCTGTCACAGCAGGCTGCCGCTGCCCTGACCTTTCTGGCCGACTCTGACTGGGTTCATCGGGACCTGGCGGCCAGAAATTGTCTGATTGGACGAAACCTGCAGCTGAAACTGTCGGATTTCGGCCTGTGCCGACGTCTCTGTCCCACCACGGGACTCTACAGAGGTATAGCACTGACTAAACTTGGGGGAAGGTGACTGGTTTTATTTTGGGCGAAAAAAGTGGGGGTGAGGAGAGTAGGAGGAGGTCCGAAAGTGGAGGAGGTGGGAAATAAAATTGTCTAAAAATGCCAAAACAACAGTGAGAATAGCCTGTTTTCTAGAGATACTGCTATAACTATGCTAAAAAGTTCTCAAAAATTAAGTTTGAGTACCACAATAGACGATTTTTGACCAAAAAATTTCGGCCAAGCAGGAAAATTTTTGAAAATTTTGACCAAAAGTCCTTAAAATTTGGCGTTTTCTGGGCACCTGATGGTGAGTGGGGAGGGAGCCCAAAAAAGTGGGAGTGGGACCGAGTGGGAGGGAACCCAAACAGTTGGGGGCGCCCCCCCCCCACAGTAAAGTAAACCCAGGGTGAACAAACGGGGTGTGTTGCTTGGTTGACTTGCCTCTTGAAAAACTCATCCACCATGAATTTTTTCTGTTTGGCTACAACTGTTGTTATTGACTGCTTTTTGACATTAACATCACAAAGTTTTGATAATTTCGGTGTTTGTCTATTCGGTGTGTACTGCTCTGTAGTTTGTTTATGTGTGATTCTATAGCCTAGATTTCGAACAAAAAGTAGTGGTTTGATAAATCTCACTCAAAAAATGCAGTGAGGAAAAGTCAGTAGTCATGTTTCAGTCAAATCCTCAGAGGATTGGTCCAGCTCTGTTTCTGAACTCTGAAAATATCAGTCAATCCATCAGTCAAAAAGTGGACCAATATGTTTTGGAGCTTTTTGTTTTTTACAGGGGTCAGCCCGGTTTTATGATTATAGGTTCAGTGAAGGAGAATATCCCGATTCGCTGGAGCAGCCCGGAAGCCATCAAGGACCACCTGTTCTCTCCAGCCTCCGATGTAAGTAGTATAGATCCCCCCTACCCACCTAAACTTCAGCTTCAGACCACAGCTATATCGATAATCGATCCCTATTCCGTTCTTTCTAACAGTCACGACAGCTGACGCAATACATCTTCATTTTTCCTCCCATGACCTCAAAACCAAATACAGCTACGCTCTTATTTAAGTTCAAAGAAAATAAATTTTTAAAGAAAGATTCTTGTGGGAGAAAGAAAGATTCTTTCAAAAGAAAGAAAGAAGAAAGAAAGTTAAGGCAAAGGTCAAGTGTAATTTAATCCTACCTTCCCTCCCTGTGTGCGCTTGTTGCACATAAAGCTTCTGCTTTAATGTGTTAGCTGTCAATCAAACTTTGACCTTTACATTAATGTGCTTATTTTGAAAGAAGAGTGAAAGAAATATTCTTTTGAAAGAAAGAAATAAACTTTATTTCGAAAGATTCTTTCTTTTAACTTAAATAAGAGCTTAGCTGTATAACCGGTTTTTTCTTCAGCAATATACTTTCCACATACTAACCTCATAAGACATATCGAGCTATAGAAGAGAATGTGCTCTTAGAACCACTTTTAGATGTTGGCTCTCTATCTTGCCATTAATTAATAGTTTTTTCTTTTGACTTAATTATTGATTTCTTAGTTACTACCTTTTATCCCTTCCTTTATTGGCCACTTCTCCTCTTTTGCTACCTAACTGGAAGCACGCTAGAAAGCAGCATTGATTTTAGACAATAAGTAATGACTTCTCTGCGCATCGTTTCCGTCAAATTGCATCCCATTACCCTGCTAGCTGAATACGTTTTATAGATTTTCCTGTTAGAAGCGTTTTTTCTAAAAGACACAGCAATCTTTCCCCAGCTGTAACTATGCCTCATTCACAAATAAGACTGACAGAAAACGCTTACACATTGCGTTTCGGCTTCACAACGTATTCGTTTTTATTACCACTGCATCCAATCTTTCTAAGCACTAAAAAATACTTTGCTAAATCTTTTGCTAGTTCCGTCTTGGCTCTTTTAATTTGGCTTAATAAAATGTTTTGTACTCCTCACTACAAGCTTTTTACGGTAATAAGTTGTATATAGATTGGGTCGTGCCTGTTCTGGTTTTAAATTATATTGTTTCAGCACAATTCAATGTCCCTGCTACCAAAAAAGGCTTAGTTTACACTTAAAAGTACTCGTTTTAACAACAATCCACTGCTAGTTTAATCACAAATCACACTAATCTGCTACTTAACACTTACTAGAACTGAAAGAAAAATCACAATTGCAAAATCTAAAGTAATCAACAATTAATTGGAAGCTTTCATAGCTTTGTTAGTCCAAAACGTTTCCTTTGGATTGGGAAAACATTCGAAACAATTTTTGTATTCATTAAATGGCCATATTGGAAAATTAGTTTTCCAAATTGTCAAGCAGTTTGACCTTTAAACTGGAAAGCAATTTAAACAAACAAGATGCCCTCTTCGCATTGCAAACAGATGAAGCAACGTGTTCCTATATTTGCATTTGTTTTCATATATCTCATTTTTATATAATATTTTATGCATACATTTCCGTCAACATCAAAGAAGTAGACTTCACAACTTCAACCACAGATTCGTTTCTGCAACCAATATTGCCCCGATCCATTACAGTTGGTTTTCAGCAGGTTGGTTTTAACTTTACTTTCACAAAAACGGCTCCAAATATTCTTTCAAACTCCCCAAAATTGCGAAAGTTATAGCGTTTCAAAAATAACGACAAAAGCAATGCACAAAAGAATACCACCACCTTAAGACAAGTATTTTAAACAGTCGAAGTAATTATTCTTGCAAAAGTGTAAAGCCAACTTTTTAGATTTCTTGCCCCCATGCCCTCTTTAAGGTCGTGCTCCCTTTATTTTCAGCAAACATAAACCTTTCCCCCAGCAAATAGACTTAGACCTGCTGCACGCTGTAGCTATACTAATCTACAGTACACAAGTATTTTCTCTATAATAGGCGCATCGAAAATCTGACCAAAATTTGTTTTATAAATTTAAGTTCAAATTAAGTGTTTGTAAATTACTGATTTGTGTAACAGATAGGATTTGGATTGAGTAATGTTTTAATAAACAGAAATCAAACACTTTTGAAAACCCTTTATATCTGCCGTAGTCATATAGTATAGTTTGGCACTTCATGAAGTGTCAGATAATTTCTAACTTGTCTTGAAGTGTCAGACACATAGTGTAATAGTTTGTTGAACACTTTTATTGCACTATCTGTCAGGTCATTTCTGACTTTTCATGAAGTGTAATTGTCTCAATTGACACAGTGAAATCCAACAGCATACTTAATTTGAAAATATTTTCATTTATTTGTAATGTAATAGACATAAACGTCCTATACTCGTAAGGTAATTGGCATCACTGTTAAAATAAACAAATGAGTATGAATTATTATAACAAATTAAACGAAGTAATAAGAAGCAAACTGGTACGTAAATCCATGGAAATTATGCTATCAATGAAGAATTTTTGTAACTTTAAAAAATGCATGAAATGAATAATAATTTTATAAAGGAAATAGCATAAAATAAATTCTATTCAGATTCCACACAAAGCATAACTACTATGTAAGCTTATTAATTAGTTATGAATAACTTAATTTCTATATTGACAATTCAAAATAGTCTTTCATTGTTTTAAAGCGTTGAAAATTACCTAGCAAACTTAACGCGTAACGTAAACAGTATAATTTAATTTTTAAAACAAACATTCTATTTCTACTTTGACTGTTGTAAGTTAGGGTTGTAAATTGTAAAAACAGTAAAAATGTTAAAAAACATTTTTACAGTTATTAACAGTAGCAAAATTTCGGACTTTTTAACAGGTTTATTTACACTTTTTAACACCACTTTTTTACACTTTTTAACACTAGATTTTTTACTTATTTTTAACAATTTTTTAACACTACTTTTCGGAATTTTTTACACTTTTTTATAAATTTTTTACTTTTTTACAAATTTTTTACACTTGTTTACACTTTTTCACAGACCGTTGATTGTGAAAATAGTGCTTCAAGTATATATAGCGTACATTGCAGAGAGGTTTTGTTTCAGTACGTGAAAATCATCTTAAAAGTATTTTATTTCAACAAGTAAAAGACGACATTAAAAGTAAAGTAAAGTAAAGTTGGACAATGTTGATGATTTTTTGGGAATTCGTTTTCGATTAATAAGTTGCCGACTGTAACTCAGTTGCAATTGAATCTCGTGCCAGATAACCTACTGAGGGGATTGTTTACTTTCATTGAAAATTTAGAAATCCTGCAAGATGGATTCTTTAAGTGAACATCTCAGTCAATAAAATTTAACAATCCTAAGCCATAATGGAGCAGTATTTCAGAATCACAAATTTAACAGCAAAAATAATTTCTGAAATCTAAAACACCAGACAATGCTCTGATTTTTATAAACCGAACATTCTCGTTATTTGAAAATTTTGAAACTTAAATAGAAACTTTTGGAAATTCTGAATTAAAATAATTTGAAAAGGCGCTTGATTTTCCGACCTCACTAATAAGAAAAAGTATTTGGAAATTGCATTGGGAATACTAATGCAATTAACGTAAATGGCACTTTCTATATTTTTCTTTTTCTAAATCTGTCGTCACTTTATAAATGCAAAAAGAAAACATAAATAGTTTCTGGATAATTGCGAGCAATTAACAAAATTCTTGGTCAGTTATCAAAATAAACTAATGCCTTATGGCTGTGGCATGCAATAATAAATGCTTAAACTCATCTTTTCTGACAGTTGAACAACGCACCAATCATTACTGTGGTACAGAGGAAATGAATTTGGCATCGAAACATTTTTTAAACATTTTTTTACACTTTTTAACACTTTTTTACAATTTTTAACACTTTTTTTACACTGTAAAAAAACAGGTGTAAAAAATTAATCACTTTTTTACATGTAAATTAACAACCCTGTTGTAAGTCCATTCTCGCATTAAGTAATGAGAAATATTTTCAGATTAAGTATGCGGTGGGATTGAGATATTGGCAATTCATGAACAGTCAGAAATGACCTGACATATAGTGTAATAAAAGTGTTCATAACAAACTATTACACTATGTGCCTGACACTTCATGAAATGTCAGAAATTATTTCACTTCATGAAGCACCCAATTACACAATGTGACTACGACATATATAATATAGCGGGGGCTTGGAAAATGTTTCATTAGTACAACAAAAAATACAACCAAAAATACTTGCAGGAAACAGACTTTGGTTTGCAAAGATTATGGTAGTTATAGAGTCATTCTTTGCTTTGAGCAGTTTCTCCTTCAAGTTAAAGTAATATCTGGAATATTAATGTTTTGTGAAAGCTTTGCCAATTTAAAGGGAGCGCTACCTTTAACATGCAATTACCAGACACCCTACTTAATGGTAAATAATACGCATCCTTTAATATTCATAAACTGCAAAGCTTCTAAGGTTGAATACTAATTCCTCACTCAATAACCAAACGGCAGAGTCGTTAAATCTTCAAACAGGATTCGTTTATCGTATACCATTTTATAGCATTTCGAAATTGCTTTAGACGTGATTTCTGATTTTCGTTTATCCTTTACAAACCTGTTTTCTGTCGTTTGTAAAACATCGGGCTTACAAAGAAGTTTCTTCATCGATGAAGGTCCAATAACTTCCATATTCCTGACAGACAAGGGTATTCCTTTCACTTTGCATTGAGATGTAAAAGTTCCATCTTCCAGTCGAACAGAAAATCCATAGTTCTTCGGACCAAGGCTCCAAAACTCTGTGCATCGTGCATTCGGGCCATATTCAGCGACGATTTCATCTTTCAGATCTCCTAAATTATCACCAAGATGCGGCTCATTTTCTTTTTCGGTAGCTTTCGAAACAAAAACTATGGAATCAGTGTCAAAGTATAAAGCTTTCCGTCCGAGCTGTTGGAGGTGCTCGAAAAGCTTTAGTCTTGCATGAGAGGTCGTGAATGCTGCAACGATAACGTTCACTTTACTGTCGGGCAAAGTAAATTCTTCTTGCAGCTTATAACTAAGAACTGCCATTGAATTATTTGAAGTAAAATTCAAATCACGGATGTCAATTGAAGGATCTGTGACTACGGATAAATATTCCGCGTAATTTGTTACATATCGAGTATGCACGACATCTGGCCGCTTTCCAAAGTATCCCCAGAAAGAATTTAACATCAATTTTGCAACAGCCCTTTTGCCAGGGTTGTTGCTGACATTACTGATATCCAACTTGACGCCTTCACTTCTTTGGTACTCCTTGATGTATTCAAGTTGCTGGTTTTTATCGAAGCAATTCGCAGGCCATCCGCTTGCTTCTTGCTTTGACTTTAGGAAGCATCGAACGTAATCTTTGAACAGATCAGCGGACTGAGTTTCCCAATGCCACACTTCATAAACTTTAAGCACAGAATATCCAAGTTCAATGGATTTATGCAGTTCTGGAGTGCACCAGGTACCATGAATCGCCCTCTCCTCATCTCTGTGATTACAGTTATTGAGCGTATGTCTCAGCACATCTGAGGCATAGAGGAAAGACCAATTTTCCATTAATTTTGCACGGTAAAACTGGAAAGTACAAACCTCTCGGAGGTATCATAGTGCACTTTGCCAACCCAAAGTAACTTGTAATCGCCAAGAAATTATCTGTTATAATTTTTGGGTGACCCACGGGGTAACTACAGTATGAATTGACCCACGGGTATAAAGATGTAATGTCAAAGTAGTTGATTACCTCTTCATCTGATTGAATTTTGTAATAAAGTTGCACAGCATTTGTTCTTCCTCCAAAGAACGCATCTCGCGGCTGCAAAGGAGGAGGGTGATCCGCATTTGACTGAATAAACTCTTGCAACTTTTGGTCATTTTTAACCATTTCTTTAAACTGGCATTCCCATATTTCCACTAATTCCACATTCTGGGACTTCAAAAATCGGCGACGTTCAAGTGTCTGTTGATATCTTGATTTCAACATTTCGCGAGTAGCAGAATCTAGCGCAGACTTGCCTTGAAACAAGCAGACGTGACCGTGAAAGAAACATCCGTACAATTCATAGACGAAAGGCTTGGCTCCTGTCTTTGGTTGCTCACAAAATCCGTCCACATAATAGTTACCAATTTTGACTTCGCCCCCGTTTTGTCCGTGACGTATATATTCGCCTGATTGCATACTTATCCATTTTAACCATAGTATTCCACTTCGGCTATACTGTTTCTGCGGGAAATAACCATTTGGTGGAATCACTGCGATTGTGTTTCTCTTCAAAAAGTTACGGCGAAACACACGATTACAGGCTGAGGCAATGGTTATTGATAATTCAAACGGATCAACACCGTCAGTAGCTTCCATAAAAAATTTCTTGAATGATATGCAAGCTCTTCGTAAAATAGTTACGTCACTCACGCAGTAGCCCAACAGTTCCTCCAGCAAATTGTATTTCAATGCTGGATTAGCTGAAAATGCTTCCTGTTTCAGTTGATGCCATTCTTTGATTGCGTTATGTTCGTCTAGCTTTCTTGAAGAAATATCAAAGTATTCCAGATCGGGTAAATTCCCTTCATAGTCTTGATTGCTAGGTACATTAAAAAGATAAGGGAAAAATCCTTTCTTTAGTTCTTTGAATCCGAACGTTTTTGGTAGCTTTGATAACGGCATTGGAAGAAAATTATAAGAATCAATGAAGCGAATTCTGGGTCCTGGTACAGTCAAGCTTAAAATTTTACCTCCTCTGTATATGACGTTTGGTTTGATTGCATTATCACAAAGGTATTCAAGAATGAAATATCCGTCGTAGCCACCGAAATTGTGAGCAATAAAGGTAGAGTTTCTCGTCGATGCTGAATTGAATAACCATTTACAAAATTCTGAGGTTGTATCATCTCCTGAGAAGACCCATTGTTTAGGAGAGTCTTTTAGATCCTGCACAACGCAGAGATTTGGCTTGTGCTTACCACTTGGAAGAATCATACATTCAAAATCGAAAACGAAGTACTTAATTGAGTGCTCCTGCACACGTTCATTAGGAAGTAAGTGAGCAGATAACATTTCGTCTTCTGCAAAATCCTCTTGTTTCCAGTGCTCAGATTTCCCATGAACAAGCTCGTCTCCAGGTGATAAGGATAAATCCTTACCACAATCGAAGACATCGCTTTCGCTACCATCCTCTTGAACACAGCTGCGGTTAATCGGTTGTATATAGCAGTCGTGGTTTTGAGCTATCCACTGTTTACAGATGTGGCAGAAGACTTTTCCACAGTGATGATTTGATAGTTTTGTGTGAGAGACAATAGTTGAACAATTTTGACATCGTTTAAGTTTTTGGCAAACACCGTTTTTGTGGTTTTCATAACATGCCAGCGTTAGCCAAAATCTATTACACTTTTCGCAATAAAGAGAGCCATTGCAGGAAGGGTTGCTTAAACTGTTCTTACAATATATGTAATGACAGAGCGGACAGCCTGCTTTACAACGATGTGCTGTCTTCGGTTTGTCAAACCCAATTTTGCACTTTGGGCAATAATATTTGGTATTCAGGAACGCTGGCATTTTGGTAATAACATCATAGTGACCATCATATAAAAACAGGTTTATCTGTTTTCGACTGAAAGGACCACTGAATATGTTTTCACCAAAATCATCTGCCGACCACACATTTATTTGGTGCTCAGGAAGCCTAGCTTGAAGTATGTTAACGTCTTCGATGGTATACGTTTGTCCGTTTCGGAAATTACATTCCTTCAGTAAGTGTTGAACTTGAACATCACGCGTATGAGACGGTTCATCCATTCTTGTTAAATGTTGTAGCGTACGATCGCGTGAGCGTTTTCCAAGTAGGGGTGTTGTTTGACCTTCCAGTTTTTGAATGTTATGGTCAATAATTGCTTTTCCAATGACAACGGCATGAAGTAAACAGTTTTGACCTGTTTTAACTTGTAGTATACATCTCTTTTGACGTAGCCACATTGGTAATTCAACAATTTTCCGAGAACGCATGTTTCCTAGATAACGTCGTCCTCGAGCTGGTTCCGGCAGGGATATATGGGTTAGCGTCAAAAGAACCCCCTGATCAAAACGAAAGTTCTGATATGACTGAAGCACATGCATAATATTATCCAAAACATAGTCGGTCGTAAAGTCGGCAATAGAGATTACTGGCATCACTATTGAATAATCAAGTGTAGGTGATTCCAAAACTGCTCTAATACGATCATGCGGCCGTACTCTTGTTGTAATCAGAGTAATTACAGATGTTAAAATATCATGTAGTTGATTGAATGCCTCATCAAGAGTTAGATTTTGCATTTCCTTGAAGCGAACGCTGTAGGTAATATCGTTAGTGTGGAATTTGACAGCTTCTTGTTCAGCCAATTTGAAAATGGTGAAATACTCATTGTCAGAAATGCAGGAAGGCGAAGGCGGACTGTTAACTCCGCACCCAAATTGTACCTCACTACGTCTGACATTTAAAGACGACGAATTGGATTGTCCAGGTTGTTCTGATCGATCAGGCAGCTCATCCGTTGCATGTCGTAATCTGACATGATTTTCAAGGTTTCCTCTCCGAGCAAACTGTTTTCCACAGAACCGACAGCATACTTGATGAAGTAGCAGTAAGTGTTTGAAAACAGCATCAGAATCGCCAAATGTCAGATTGCACAAGCGGCATTTAAAATTCATTTGGATCTGAAAGCAACACGAAATTATCAGTAAATTAAAAAGGTTTCCGATTCTTCAGCTCTCTGTTTGTAATAACGTGTTTGTTCTTTAATGTAAAATTTAAAAGGTTGTAAATTACACTTAGCTGAAAAGCTTATCGTATTGTTTGAAACGTAAAGTGTAAACTGTAACTCTAATTGAGTAAGTGGCAGCGCCAATGATTGTGGCCTCGGAGAATGTGCCTGGTTGCAGCCAGAACAAAAATGTAAAAAATCCTGAAAATGGAAGCTAAGTGAGTAGAAAGGAACCTTTTTGCTAAAATATGATTAGCATTTTTAAATTCATACTTTTTCTTTGTTCACACACGGATGAGAACTAAAAACAATGAAAAGCTCTTACATTCTAAAAATTGTATTCTCTAAAAAATCTCCTTGAGCTTTAAATTTTTTGTTTTGGAAATAATTTATGCTATCTGTATATATATTATAAGCCACTTTCATTGAATTCACATTATTCATTCAAAACTAAATGTTCTATTTATTATTTTCTCATGTTTGAAAATGCTTTTTCGACAAAATGCAACCAACTTTTTCCCCGCATTTACAGGATTTGCAAAGTAGTTTAGAGAGTTATATATAATAGGTATATTGTCAGCATATAACAGGGTCTGATCCTGGGGGCTTGTCCCCAAAAAATTTGAGGGCGGGGGGTTGTACCTTGAACTAAAATTTTCAGGGGGCTTGCACCTCAAGAATAAATTTGGGGAATTTTTTTCGAAAAATTAACGCTACTTGTATAAAATCTGCGATTTTTCATTAAAATTTACATCAAAATCAACAATTTTATAAAAACTTTCAAAATTTTGTCCGATTTTCATGAAAAACTAAACATTTTAGCTGAAAAATTCCGACGAAGCCGGAAATTTTAAAAATTTTAGTGAAAAAAAACTAATTTTTCCGGCCATTTTTGCTTACCCCTTGGCCATTTTTCGTTCCCGACGGCGGCAGGGCTTGTACCTGGTCCCGGTTGGGTGGGGGGGGGGGTTGGACCCCAGACCCACGCGTTAACCTATGATTGTCAACCAGATAAACTCCCTTCGATTTTTAGTTGCTTCGTTTAAGCTGCCGGATGGTAATCTCCATAAAAGTAGTAAATATTCAAGTTGGACATTTCGCCATAACCAAAAGACGATTTAACAAAAAAATAGAAAATGTCCATATTTTTTTGATAGAGGTATCAAATGATACAAGAGGTTTTCGAGTAAAAATTTTAGTTAAGTCTGCAAAAACTCTGAAAAAATGGTGCTTGTTTTAAAAATCATTTACGAGTGTTTAGTAAAGAGTATTTGCAGCGAATGGCGTGTCACCTTTATTACTGTCATCCTTAACGGAACATAATCTATTGGTCAAGATAAGCGAAATAAGGCAACATACAAAATATATACCAAATTATTTTATTTATTAAACTTTTTCTCAATTTTATTCGAATTCTTCTCTTCTTCTATTCTCAAATTCGTTCGATATTTTAGCAATTTTTGGTTAGCTGAATCAAAAATTTACGTTGATTTTATAGGTTTATTTGCTTTTGTTGACATTGTTGTCTGTCCCTTACAATGGCTAGATTTTTCTAGCCCTTGTGCCGAACCTCGGATTTGTGAGAGATCCCGTACACCTACATACCGTTGTTAAAGTGCACACTAGAGTGTCATCATTTCTGAGGCCTCATCTTGGATGACTAGACAAACTCGAGCTTTAACAGTTCTACATACATACTCAAAAGTGGATTTTTACGATTTTCTACTTGCTGATTCGGGTACACGTGCAGGAGTGTTAAAGGCACATTTAGTCCGTGAAAATCGTTGCAATTTGCTGCATCTATACATTTAGCAAGTATTACTTTAGAATAGACATGGAGAGGAATAATTCGTATGATTGAGAAATTAGATTCAGTCCGACAACACAAGTACCATTACATCTTATCACAAAACGTATATTCATTTGAATGTTAATCAAAATTGGCAGATATAGGCAGCTCAAAAACAGCAGAGGCGTTTGTTCAGGCAAGAGAGAATTTTTTGTAGTCTATACCTAAGAACCAGAAACGAAAATATGAAATCTTAAGATGGTAAGTGTATCATTTTGAAGATGAATTTCTCTGAACTGGAAGAATTAGAAAGCGGTTTTGCTAGTATGAAAATTCAAATTATATCACACTACACATTAGCACTAAAATTCCGCTTTACATTCTTGAGAATATATATTGGGTTAATTTTAGTATTGCGCGTTTAGTCTTTTTGTCCATAAACCTTACGGAACCAAACCAAAAATGTTGCAAATCTACCTTTTTTCTTGCTACCAAAGCGGTAAGACAGGTTTTTCGAAACCATGACTGGTTGCTTTTCGTTAGTTTTACGCACTTCAAGAGCTCCTGATTTTCTTATTTTTCGCAATTTTATTAAGTTCATCCTGCATAATACAACCAGTTGAGACAACAAAATTCTTAATAAACGTAATAACTATTTCTAAGCAGGAATAAAGTTAACTTAGAAAAATACAAATGAGCAAATTACATGCAGCCTTCAATATTTTTGTTGAAAATGAAATACAGGAAAGAACTTTGAAGCTGCGAAACGCAAAGCCTGCGATAATGATGACCTGTGAAAATTTGAAAAATAAAACTTTACCTCCTCGTCCAGGCCAGGGTGAGATGACAATTAATTATTTAAGCAAAATCAGCTTTTAATATTCTGTTGAATGGACCCGCCAAAAACTCAAATCAAAAATTTCTCCTTTTTGTTTCCATTTTATCGACAGCATAAAGTTTAGCTTATGCTTTAGCCTAGCCATGAATACTTTTCACTGTGCAGCATATTAAAACTAAATATATGGTTAGCCAGCCGACTTAAGGGGGGTCACTTTTTTGCCGATTTTTCGACCTTCTCCGATTTTGCTCATTTTCACATATTTTGTAGTCCCATGGGTCCGCAGAACAAGACAAGAGCGTTTTGCGAAATATTGCTTCTATCGTTCTGTACAGGCCCTCAAAGGTGACCTCGACATGTGTTAAACATAGGAAAATGAAAAAGTTAGGTTAAAAAGTTTGTGGCAGAAAAATTTTTTCGCTGTATAAGAGTCAGAACTCTGAAACCTTTTCAGAACCATTAAGGACGTATTGTAGAGTGCAGCTATCTCCTATGAAGCGATTCTGTTCAGTATTGAATTTTTGGCGAATTTTTAAAGTCAGAATTTTGGAAAATCGGCCATTTTTGGACCATGAAAAACAGGACCTACGGTACTCTTTTGCTTGTCCTGAACGATTGGCAAAAGCTACAGAAACGGCCAATAGATAGCTGCACTCTACGCATAAAACCACGTCTTATAAAAGTACTCGCATGTTTCTATCGTATACAGTAAGCTCAAAAAACTTGCCACAAAAACAGCAAATTTTGCTAAAAATGGCCATTTTTCATAATTTTCACATTCTTTTGATAATTTCTCACTCATTATGTGGTAAAAATCACCAAACTTGGCAGATTAATTAATATATCTATGTCTGTCACATAATGTGGCCAAAACAAATGCGTCAATATTCAACATGCTGCTGTGGCGGCACCTTTGATCTTTTATAGGTGAAAAATCTCAATTTTAAAATTTTTCCAAATATTGACAAAATGGGTATCAATCGATAGCAAATGGAACGAGGAGCAACTTTTCTCATACAACCATGGTCTAAAATGTTGTCTGTGCAAGATAAAACTAGTTAAACTTATACTGGCAGTCCTGCAAGGTTAGGTCAGTGCATCACTCAAGCATGCATTATGAACGCCTGGATAGCTGGCCTTGAACCACGTCTGCACTTAAATATTACCTTAGTAAAGGCTTTAATTTGGTGTATCGGTTAACCCTGTTTTCGGTCGCGTTTGGTCTCCACCTGACCTTGCAGGGGTCATCACCGGAATTTTCAAGTTTTCCGGCTTTGAACCTGAATAACTTTGTCACAGTTTGATTTCGAACGCTAATATTCTAAGTTATTTTTGAGAACATATGGGGGCATATTATGTGTGAAAATGAGCGAAATCCGCGAATATCGATTTTTGACCAAAGTGACCCCCCCCTTAAGTGAAACAAACAAACAAACAGACAAACTAACAAACTTAGGTGACCTTCGAATACCACAATGTCAAAGATTTTTAATTCTTGTATAGCTTTGCCTATTCGTTCTAGATTAAACAAATTTAGTAGCTCGAAAATTTATTTCGCTGAAGACGCTCATTGACAATCGGCGTCAATACAGGTTGTAAGCTATATTGAAGGTGATCTGTTTGAGAAAACTAAAATTTTGTAGATTCACTTCAAATATTTTATTTTTCAAAATTCAACTGGTAACCACCCATACAAAACAGTAAATTAATCTAAAGCAAAGGTTGTAGATATTGCATTCGACTATGCAGCTTAATTTGTGGGTATCCAAGGTAGCGCAGAAAAATGCCAATTGAACCGATGTCCAGTACAAGACAAGCTACAGTGAAGACCTGCCATATTAAACTAATTGGCGTAAAAAGCATCGATAGCCCACAAACTGCGTTTTTAAAAACGCTCGCAAAAGGTGAAATGCTTGAAAGGGAATGCTACATTATCCAAATCCAAAACACTAAGTCAAACTGAAAACCCGTCAATTTTCTGCGTTGCTTGTGTTGGTAAGCGTAAGCCATAAACAGGCGCTATCGAAATTCTGCTTTTAGTTAACAGATTTTAAAACGGCCTGCATTAAGGCATTTCCTTGGAACAAAATTGATACTTTTACGCAAGCAACGAGGCTTAGAAGTATTTTTCGTGCTTAAAAAGATTGGATGCAGTGGTAATAAAAAACGAATACATTGTGAAGCCGAAAGGCAATGTGTAAGCGTTTTCTGTCAGTCTTATTTGTGAATGAGGCATAGTTACAGCTGGGGAAAGATTGCTGTGTCTTTTAGAAAAAAACGCTTCTAACAGGAAAATCTATAAAACGTATTCAGCTAGCAGGGTAATGGGATGCAATTTGACGGAAACGATGCGGAGAGAAGTCATTACTTATTGTCTAAAACCAATGCTGCTTTCTAGCGTGCTTCCAGTTAGGTAGTAAAAGAGGAGAAGTGGCCAATAAAGGAAGGGATAAAAGGCAGTGACTAAGAAATCATTAATTAAGTCAAAGGAAAAAAACTATTAATTAATGGCAAGATAGAGAGCCAACTTCTAAAAGTGGTTCTAAGAGCGCATTCTCTTCTACAGCTCGATATGTCTTATGAGGTTAGTATGTGGAAAGTATATTGCTGAAGAAAAACCGGTTATATTTGGTTTTGAGGTCATGGGAAGAAAAACGAAGATGTATTGCGTCAGCTGTCGTGACTGTTAGAAAGAACGGAAAGGGATCGATTATCGATATAGCTGTGGTCTGAAGCTGAAGTTTAGGTGGGTAGGGGGGATCTATACTACTTATATTGACAGAAGGAAAGGTATAAAGGCTAAGCCTATGATTCGTTTTGTCGTCAATTTCGAATAGGCTATGATGCTAGCACAAGCGATCAATCGATCCACCGATATCAGCACAAGCGTCAGGGGGACCGCAAGACCGCCCAGTAGAAAGCAGAAATTGTGCAATTCCCGGATGCAATCCCACTTGGTAACAAATTCCCCAGCCTGTGCAGTGTGAGTGAACTAGATGGTTTCTGCGAATCCCAGCCGCTAGCTGTCCCACGCCCATAATGAAATCGCCGAGAGCCAAGGCTACCGGTAGACAATATTCTTTTCGACGGATCAGTGCTCCTCGATATATGGCAAGTATTACCAGAAGGTTGCCACTGGTCTGTATGCATCCTTCAACCGTGTAGACGGAATAAATGATAGTTGATTTAATCAAAGCGCTGTCATCAGGGTCGGTTTTGTTCATTTCAACGCACAGGATATTCCTCAAATAAATGGAATGTGCCAATATGAGGGAGCGTCAGTGGTTAAAGCTTAAAACTTACTTGATGGAAGCATTCTTAAGGGGGGGGGGCTACGAACGGGTTGGCACGACATCGTCGGAGAGAGCTGCTTTTCTCCCCAACGTTAGCCAGCATATCAAAGTAAAAAAGTTTAGGGTGGGCAACAATATATCTCACAGACACTGCTTTTTGGCAAGACGCCAAAGTACAAATTTTGGTGCGAAAAATGGGATTTTTATAAAATGTACTTTCAGCTCTGGTGGATTAACGGTTTGACCAATTCTGAAACGTTCAGCAATAAATGTTAGCTGTTACTAGTGCTAAATACTAAAAGTATTCCGGCTTTCGAGCGTTGCTTCCTTATTCAGCTATAACAGCTCAGTTTGAAATTTGGCAAAAAGTTGCGATTTTCGATCTAATAAAATTGACAACCACTAGCCTACCCCAGCGTTTTACGAAATATTAGGCTCTAATAGGGGCAAACTGTCTGTAAGTTTCGAGGGCTTTGGTTTTCTGGTTAGTGTGCTAGCAAACTTTTTGTTAAGAAATAACCCTTATTTTTAGGCCTGAAAAGCTAGCTAAGCGCAGTAAAAATGGGGTCAAAAAATTTTTTGTCTCCGATTTTGCCATATTTGCCATAGCCATATCAGTTATATCGAGCCACAAAGATTCACATCCCTTCCCACTAAGATGCTCACAGATAACAAAATTTACACCGTTCATAATATACATCATTACACCTCCCCCCGTATTTGGCATAGTACGACCCGGAGTCTCTACGTTTTTTCTATCCATTCTATGGACAGTGTAACCCTCTAAATTATAAGATATATCAAAATCATGCCCAGGCTGAAGCCAAGATTCTGTAATACATATCAGAAGTAGTTTTTCTGGCAGTGAATTTATATAAATTTTTTGAGAAAATCCAGCTTATTTCGAATAGAACACGCATTCAGGAGCAGGCATAGACTAGAATTTGAACAAATATTATTTGAAAACGACTTCTTAATATGCGGGGGCCCAATTCCCTAAGCCTCAATTACAGCACCAGTGTTACGGTTAACAATTGTACCACGGTGAATTATCGCATCCTCGCAGGTTTCTCGAGCCTTCTGAAGCTTCCCACGTAGAATCTCATCTTTACGTCGCTCCTTGTAGGTTAGATCCTGTCTGGCCCACACTTTGCTCCAGCGTACTTTGTTTGCCTGATGATCTCGGATACCACTGATTAAAACAGATTTGGCATCAGGTGGCTTAAAGCTAACCTTAATAATTCGGGGCTTCCCATCCTTCCGAGGCAGGCCATCTCTGTAGACATCCTGAACATACTCAGGATCGATCCCAATCTCCTTTGCCAATAGCTTGATCTCAGCCATATCCAATGCCTGAGCGTCCGCTGTAGAGAAATTTTCAGCATTTTCTCCGGGAGACTGCTCCGGCAATCCGAAGACGACAGCTCTATTTTTCTTTTCCTGAGCCTCCAGCAAATCGGCAAACTCCTCCTTCATCTCTTGCACAGTAGGAGCAGGACGCGCCTCATGAGAGGCGACTCGAGACAGCAATTCGGTAATCTGATTCTAGATACACACCTTGGGGTCTTTTGAGCAAGTGGATCGGCAATGCTAAATAGATTTGGGTCTACCGTTGCTGTAACTATATCACACTGTTGTCTTTTGGAAATTACTCCTTGTTGTATCCTACTCTGACACACCACCAATTTCTCTACTCTTGGTAACCACAACTAATCACGCTCACGCCTCGCAACTATTTATATCACCTATCTGTGTTCTAACTTAGAATGCATACAATGCAAGATCAAATCTAACTAACACAGTTACTACATTTTCCCCTTTTTAAATAATAACTATGTGATCTTCGTGTTCACCATGCACAGTGTTCTTGGCTTTTTCGTGCTCCATCATGTTAACTCTTCCCACCGAAACTTTAGACGGGCAGACTCTTCGAAAATGGCCTATACCACCGCACTGATTGCACTTCGCTCTTTCAGCCGGACATCTGGTCGAACCACCGTGTTTCCCGGAACAACTGCGGCAACCTTCATCATCAGAAGTTCCATTTCCCGCGTCTTTGTCCCGAGCATTAGGCTTAGCAAAAGGCTGGCTTCCCGGTTTTCTCCCAGACTGCACATGGTTTACGTGTCCTGTGAAAACTCCACCCTGCATAGCTTTGGAGTTCGCCGAGGCTGTTTCCACCTGTCGAGCAATCTCCAAGGTCTTTTCTAGGGTTAAGTCTTAAGTCTTAAGTTAAGTTAAGTTAAGAGCAGGGGTAAGATGCAATATATACAGTGGATTAAATAGGGGGAAGAGGTTAGAGGAATATAGCGGGTGTACACGACGAAAGAAGTACTAAGACTGAAGGGGGGAAGCGAGTGTTGGGTTGAACCATCCCACGAGCGCCCCCTAGTGGATAATTTCCCCCAATCACGTAGCTCCCCGTATAGCAAGGGGGGAACCCACCCAATCCCAAACATACACGTTGGGGGAGCTACGGGACTTGCTAACTTAACCCAGCCCCTTTTGATGATGTTAGACAAAGCCAAGCGGGTAGCTAACTTAGCGACAGTCGCCAGCAACGGAAAGGTTGACCATGTCCAACCTTGATCCGTTACAGTAATAAACGAATTAAATATAATTTCAACTCAATTTCTATTACGCTCCAGTCCTTCCTTAAAACTCATACAAATAAAGAAAAGCTGCGAATAAAGACAGCAGTGGTTGATAAAAGATTTTTCATAAGCACCCTACTAAAAGCTAGGACTAGGAGGCCAGGAGGATGTCTAGGAGCTATCTAGAAGAAAGTTAGGAGACCTCCTATTCACGTTTCAAAAGATTTCTCCTAAGTTTAGCTGGCGAAACGACCAAGTTATGAGAAAGGTAGTAGTTAAGTACTCATAACAGAAGGGAAAATTCTAAAACTGAATTCTCCTAGATGGCCACCTTGACAGAACTTGGGAGCGCACCTAGCGTCGTTTGGAGAATATTTTGCAACGCGGCCATGATCGATGCTGTCTTGATATGCTTTGGTCAGAATCTAAACGAGCAATTTTCTGATTTGTCGGCAAATTGGCAAATTGTGATTCTTGTCAGATTTTTTACTTCACTTTTGGCGTTTTTGATATTGTTTGATAAAGTTTTTCTGTTGCAGATGTTCTGAGTATATTCGACGTAATTTTGTCTGCGACTTCTCCTAAACGCAAATTGCATAACTTGTTCATCATGCGTTCTATGGTAATTTCTGAGCACATTTTTTAACGCAAAGTGTAACATTCCTTTGGAGGAAGTAAAAATTTCCCATGTCTCAAATGATTACAGTAAATATGAAGAACTGGCTAGTTAGTTGGGCATCAACGTCTGTTTAAATTTTAACTTGCTGTGTTAAACTGTGGCGTATAAAATCTGCAGAAAAATAGAACTCCATTGCAATGGTTTGCACGCGGACGCTCTAAGTGCTCAACTGCGATATATTAGATCAGTTTATTATTGATTTCAACTTTTCAAATACATGTGTATTAGCACTAATTATTTCTAGTTTTAAGGGAGTGGTAGCTTTTTGGCTGATCTTTGAACATCTCCGATTTTGCTCATTTGCACATATTTTGTACTCACCGTGGCAGAGTTGGACGCGGGCCGCGGGTACCCGCGGGCCGGGCCGGGGAGGACCGATTTTTGGAGTGACAGTATAACTTTTTAAGATTGAATTTAAAAGCTTGATACACTATTTTCAGCGTGAAATCAGAAAACCTAAGCTGAATTAAAGGATCTTGGCTCGGTCACCCTCACCACCAGTCAAAAT
Source organism: Trissonchulus latispiculum (assembly GCA_030248195.1). Lineage (NCBI taxonomy): Eukaryota > Metazoa > Nematoda > Enoplea > Enoplida > Ironidae > Trissonchulus > Trissonchulus latispiculum. The sequence goes on from JASAND010004811.1 coordinate 35,091, forward strand.
TCTTAAAACTTGACCAATTCAGCTAAAATTTGTCATGGGTATGTTTTCGACCAAGCTGAGCACAAATATTGAAAAAGTTTCCGATTTCGCAAAATTCTACTTCTTCGGTTTGCAAGAGGGGCCAAGGAAAACCAAGGAAAAAATTTTGCCTTTCATTTTGCTGAATGCTTCAGAGGGCTTCTGGGTCGTAGAACACGAATATGATGTCTGTTTCCGAGAAGTGGGCTTATTTCTGCGAATTGGCTCTACTAGAAACTTTGCTCAACTCATCCAGAGCTTTCGAATGACAACCATATTGAGGGGTATTGGAGAAACTTTCTAAAATCCGGGAAATCCGGTTTTCGCAAATTCCGAGAATTTAGTGCATTTCAAGACTTCCTTCTATTACTTCCTTCTTTTAAAAATTGATAATTTTTCTTCAA
>JASAND010004812.1:0-39802 GCA_030248195.1 Trissonchulus latispiculum
CGTAACAACCAAAACTATCGTACCGCTTGGTATGTAATCAAGTTATCCGCTATTCTAGCAGGGTTCAAGATGTAAATTGATAAGAACAGTTGAAAATATTTTTATTATTCCTGCTGGAGCAGGAATGTATAAAAAGGAAACTTGTATGTTCAGTGCACTGTGAGTCATTTCTCTATTAAGAAGCCCTATCTTCAACACAGGGCTAGCTTAGGTCAGATTTTTTTGCATTCGGATTATGCAAATTAGGTTTTGGAGCCTATTTAAGCGGCATAACTGAGAGCCTTCGCGCAGTCTTCGGCTGTCAGCAATCTAAACGATTGCAGATTTTTGGGCACCAATGTAGCTTGGGAGCTACCATGGTGCATTAGGCAATTAGATAAGGTACTAGCTTGCGCTGGACCTCACATGTTCAGCCAAATAATGGCACGGCAAGCATAGGCCTGACTCCCTGATAACAATAGAGTTCATTAAGAATTGGGGAAAAATTAAGCAGCGGAATGAAATGCATTAGAAATTTTGTGCACAAAAATTTTGTTTCCTTTTTATTTGTAAGAAGTAAGTTTATCAGCTGTACTGCTGAACCCGATGATGTTAATTAATTGTACTGTGCTATGCTGAGGAAAGTCTGGTCTGATAAGAAAGCAATAACATTTAGTGAGATATTTTAAATGATGACAGTAGTTCAATATCAAAGGAAATCAAGGTAATCCCAGTGAAATTGTAAACCAAATCTGCAACTTCCAACGCTTAAAAGACCTTCCGACAAAGACTATTTTGCAATTGAATAAAAACAGGTCTACAAAGGAATTCTGCCCCTTTTGGGGCCTACTTGTTGCTCATGAAATCGGAAGTATGCTGTCAATTTACGGACAAAAACCATTTATATTAGAATTAAAATTTTCGCGGAGTTAATCATAAGATTTAGCTGTATTTATAAGGAATTTATCCGCCCCAAAATATATTTAGTGAGATTTTAACTGACAGATATTATGCACATAATTTATAAGTAATTAAGAATTATAGCAACAAGCAACAATCACTTCGTACACGCTGAAATGACTGAAGGCATAAAATAGAAATATACATAATGGCACTGATATGTGTTTAATGATGTTGAGTGAAGTTTTTGGTTTGCCGCTACTTCCGAAGGAAAAGGGCAAACCCTTATTCTCGTCGTGTTATTATTATTATTATTGGTTTGCCGCTACTTCCGAAGGAAAAGGGCAAACCCTTATTCTCGTCGTGTTATTATTATTATTATTATTCTTCTTCTTGTCCCCCCCTATTAACTCAAGCTAGGCTCAACGCCCGGAGCTGAAATTTGGTGGGTATGTGGGGGTTGGTCCCAAACCTGGCCCATTTTAATTTCATCGCTCTAGACCCACCCAGTCGACCAGGGCAGGGAATTTAATTTTTTAAAATCGTAAGGGGGGACCAAGGCGATTCTCAAAAATGGTCGAAAACTTTTTGTCTCCGATTTGGTTGAAAAGTCAGTCCTAGGGTAATTCGGGGACGCAGATTCCAAATCTGCAATCGAAATTTTTCTAGCTTTTGTGATTCTCGAGATATGGCTAAAAGTTACACTGTTGGAGACCGCAAAAGTGAGCAAACTGCCCAGAAACGCCTAATATCTGTGTTTTTGAACTCGTTAGTCAAGTTTAGCTGGTGGGTTCGCTAAGATATCCTTTAAAAAGAAGTGTCAAGTAACTTGTGGCAATATTTAATCGAAAATTCCTTATCCCAACTGCCTTTTTATGGGCAACCATCTTCAGGTGAAGATGTCAAAAATGGATAAGAACGTTTAATGTCCGATTTGGCTGAAAAGTCGGTCATAGGGTAATTCGGGGACGCAGATTCCAAATCTGCAATCGAAATGTTTCTAGCTCCCGTGGATCTCGAGGTATGGCCAAATGCTACGCTGTTGGAGTCTGAGCAAATTGTTTAGAAAAGCCTAATATCAGTACTTTTTTCGTAGCCGGTAGTCAAGTTGAGCTGGTGGATTTGCTAGGACTCCCTTTAAGAGGGTGTATCAAGTAACTTTTAGCGATATTTAGTGAAAAATTAGTTATCCCAACTGCCCTTTCAAGGGAAACCATTTCTAGAAAAGTTCCTTATCCCAACTACCCTTTCAGAGGCAACCATTTCCCGAAAATCGACGCTACAAAGTTAAAGACGCCTAAAGAAAGAAGCGGCGGCAAACCATTCATGCCAGTTTAGCTTGTTATTATTATTATTATTCTTCTTCTTGTCCCCCCCTATTAACTCAAGCTAGGCTTAACGCCCTGAGCTGAAATTTGGTGGGTATGTGGGGGTTGGTCCCAAACCTGGCCCATTTTAATTTCATCGCTCTAGACCCACCCAGTCGACCAGGGCAGGGAATTTAATTTTTTAAAATCGTAAGGGGGGACCAAGGCGATTCTCAAAAATGGTCGAAAACTTTTTGTCTCCGATTTGGTTGAAAAGTCAGTCCTAGGGTAATTCGGGGACGCAGATTCCAAATCTGCAATCGAAATGTTTCTAGCTTTTGTGAATCTCGAGATAAGTCCAAAAGTTACACTGTTGGAGACCGCAAAAGTGAGCAAACTGCCCAAAAACGCCTAATATCTGTGTTTTTTGAACTCGTTAGTCAAGTTTAGCCGGTGGATTTGCTAAGATATTCTTTAAAAAGAAGTGTCAAGTAACTTGTGGCAATATTTAATCAAAAATTCCTTATCCCAACTGCCTTTTTATGGGCAACCATTTTCAGAGGAAGGTGTCAAAAATGGTCGAAAACTTTTTCTCTCCGATTTGGTTGAAAAGTTTGTCCTGGGGTAATTCTGGGACGTAGATTCCAAATCTGCAATCGAAGTTTTTCTAGCTTTTGTGAATCTCGAGATATGGCCAAAAGTTACACTGTTGGAGACCGCACAACTGAGCAAATTGACCAGAAACGCCTAATATCTGTGTTTTTTGAACTCATTAGTCAAGTTTAGCCGGTGGATTTGCTAGGACACCCTTTAAAAAGAAGTGTAAAGTAACTTTCAGTGATATTTAGTAGAAAATTTCTTATCCCAACTGCCCTTTTATGGGCAACCATTTTCAGGTGAAGGTGTCAAAAATGGATAAAAACGTTTAATGTCCGATTTGGTTGAAAAGTCGGTCATAGGGTGATTCGGGGACGCAGATTCCAAATCTGCAATCGAAATGTTTCTAGCTCCCGTGGAACTCGAGATATGGCCAAATGCTACGCTGTTGGAGTCCGCAAAAGTGAGCAAATTGTTTAGAAAAGCCTAATATCAGTACTTTTTTCGAAGCCGGTAGTCAAGTTGAGCTGGTGGATTTGCTAGGACTCCCTTTAAGAGGGTGTATCAAGTAACTTTTAGCGATATTTAGTGAAAAATTAGTTATCCCAACTGCCCTTTCAAGGGCAACCATTTCTAGAAAAGTCCCTTATCCCAACTACCCTTTCAGAGGCAACCATTTCCCAAAAATCGACGCTACAAAGTTAGCTGCCTAAAGAAAGAAGCGGCGGCAAACCATTCATGCCAGTTTAGCTTGTTTAAAAGTTGCAGTTGATTGGATAAACAAGCTCAGCGGCGCGATTTGATTGGCTCAGAGAAATCCCGCCTCAAACCCCTGCTAACCATTTGCTAACCACATTTGGTGCGAGAAAGTTGTTACTAAGCAAATGGTTTTGATTTAGCAAATGGTTGTAGTTATCCATTTGGTCTGCAAATAACCAAATAGTTAGCAAATGGTTAACCACATTTGGTGCAAACGGTCTTAATCTCGTTAATCTTTTGTATACATATTTAAAAGGAATTTAAAAAGAATTAAATTGACTTGAATTGAGTGAATTTGCATAAACTTAACTTTAAGCTGAGATTTGGCCGAAACTGCAGGAAAGGTTGTTGCTAACCTTTGAAGTCGTTATTTTTCAGTTTTCGATTTTATTTACGTATTTGTTTTTATCTCTTGTATTGTAGGAAAGGTTAGCAACCGTTGACTCTGCAAGTGAAGAGTCCATGATTTTGCCTATGTATAAGGAACATCCTAGTCAGGTATAGCAATTAATTAATATTAGCTTAATTAGCTTAGTCTTATGCCGCAGTTAGTTGAAGTCATCTTTCATTGATTGATCTGTTACGATTAGCCAAAAGACCCAAGCAATTTGAATCTAAATAGAGTTTGTGTATACCAAGTCAAGGATTTTGGCGCGTTGTACGATGTACAAGGTGTGAATTGTTTTCTTCTTAATTATGTAACAAAACTTTTTAGGTATAGTAATTTTGCTGATCTTGTGGATTGGTATTAATTTGGAATTAATTACAGTTTTATTATTCTTTTATCTTTCATTAATCATGTCAGCGTTCTTGCATAACAATAATATGTGCAAGAACAGAAATGTAATTTTCGAAAGATTACGGTATATATCGACTAACTGTAGCTGCTCTACTTATGCAATGCATTTCAGGAGCCATTGCAGCAAATAGAAATTATTGATAAAACTAGTGCTGAATTAAACTCAGTGAAAACATCTGATAATAATTTGGTTGCCAGCACGTAAGCCTATTTTTTGCTATTAAACATTTTTAATGAAGAGTTTATATTAGTGGTTTGTGAAAACGATGGTTTGGTACTTTACACTTTTAAAGATCTTTGCATAGAAATTATTTTTATAGTTATTTTGTTTTTAACCTGTCTGTCACATAATCATACATACCTACGCATAATTTATTGGGTTGTCGCATTTTTTTAAAAAAAGACAACCCTTTGATATAGCGAAGTTTATTTATTTATTTATTTATTTATTTATTATTCCGGTCAACATTTGTGCCCCCTCCCTTTTTCTCGAGATTGGCTGGACCGATCGGGCTGAAATTCTCAAAATAGTTGTAGGGTGACCTGAAGTGCTCCCGTTTGTAAAAACGGATTCCGGGAATGGCGAATCCCAGAATTTTGAAAATCGTAAGGGGGGACCAAGGGAAACGTAAAAATTTTTTGTCTCCGATTGTGCTTAAAAGTTGGTCATAGGGTAAGTCGACCACGCTGATTTCGAAACTGAAATCGAAATTTCGATTTTGAAAAATTGATTTTGAAAAATTTCTCCAAAAGTGGTCGATATGGTACTCAAGCGAAAGAGCTCGCCGAGCTGAACAACTTTTCTTCTTGCGGCATTTTCCGGAAATGCGTCTAGCGAAAGTTATAGCCGAAAAACTGAAAATCCGGGAATTCACGAAAACCCGGATTTTGGACATAAAAATTTTTTGTCTCGGATTTTGCTTAAAAGTTGGTCATAGGGTAAGTCGGTGGTGCTGATTTCGAATCTGAAATTGAAATTCCCGGAAAATTCACGGATTTCGAGATATTAGGCCCGGAAAATTCCGGATTTTGAAATTTTTTCGGAAAGTGGTCGATATGGTACTCAAATGAAAGAACTCGTTGAGCTGAGCAACTTTCCTTCTTGCGACATTTTCCGGAAATGCGTCCAGCGAAAATTACAGCCGAAAAACTGAAAATCCGGGAATTCCCGGAAAAACCGGAATTTTAAGAATTGTCCTAAAGGTTGTTAATATGGTACTTATTCGAAAGATCTCAGCGAGTAGGGAAAAAGTTGTGATAGGGCCAAAGTCTGAAAATGTTCCAAAACTGAGTTTGAGCCCGAGCAAATATAAGTACAGAGGAATAAGGGGAAAATGCGCGACAACCCGTTGATGCCGGTAGGATTTATTTAGTATTGTTTTGGGTATTGTTTTATTTGTTATTATTGTTTTTATTGTTTTAGCACAGTGCTAACACCGCCTGCCTCTCTGCCTCCTGGACCCACCACAGCGCTACAGTTTTACAGGGACTGGCGAGTTCTTGCCTCTTTTCCAGAAATGCAGTTTCAATATTTAAAGGTATACGTACGTACATTGCATTACACTGTTTTTGGTGTGAACACATAATTTTTTACACTTTTTTCACTTAAACTTAAATGATACACTTAAAATTGCTTCTAGAATTTTAAGTCTTATATGTAATGGTGAGTTGTTAGGTATATATGTTAGAACCACAAAAACTTCTTTTAATGAAAATACCAATCGCTTTTATGTCGTGCAGTTGTAACGATTATATATCTTATTTAAACAATACCTTATATTATTGTTTAAAATTTCAGAAATTATTTTAGTATTGTGAAAAAATTTTAGGCAATACCTCCTGGTAGTTTTAAGCAACTGTTTTTGGACACTCTTGAAACGGAAACTCTGTCAGAAATAATTGGTCTCTGTCGACAGATTCTGGCACTGCCGAACAAGTAAACTATCTTATATATTAATTAGGATTAGTATATTCTAATTATATTCTGTAGAAAAACCATTAAAGTTCAAAATTTGTCGGCTTGCATTTCTTACAGACGGGAATGGGCGATACTTTTCCAGATAAACCGATCTGGCCCGTTCAAACTTACCTTCCTTTCCAAATCGCTTCCTCCCGGGATTTTTTCGTTTTTTGCGTTTTTTCGGCAAAAGTAGGCCTGGAGATTTTTTCCTAACAATGTGTACTTTTAGTCTAAATCCAAGTGTTTTTGAGAACATTTTGCCTTTCTCCATGCAATTAAATGTGCCAAAATTGTTTTTAGCTCTTGCAAAATCACCCTCCGAAAGTCACCATTCCGAAAAATTCTAAAATGCTCTGGAAATTACCCTTCGTTAATTGAATGCTTCATTTACTTATTTAGTATAAGCAAGGTATTTAAGGTAGTTTACTCTTGGGTTGGGTTAGCTCTCTTGGTATGACCCTGAAGTTTCCAGGTTCGAAACCCAGAGGAATATTCACTAATATTAGTTGTTTCTAAACGGGTTTTCGTAATTGTATAAGTATTGTTTTTGTTTTTGTTTTTAGCAGCCATGAAATTGCCCACATTTTGTCAGTGCTTACAGGTTTGACGGGTGTCCGGCGGTTTTCCACGTTGACAATGTTCCTGTCAGAAGCTGACAAACAAGGCAAGTGATTGATATGGTTTTTGATTTCAATCAAGTTTTTATGTTTTTAACGGATTTGGCAATTCTAAAATAAGGGCTCTCTTGTAGAAGTAGTTCCCACCCACCATAGACCACTGGTCCAACTACTCTGTCTCTTTTGAGTCAGGTATGCAAGCTTGAATGTTGACCAAAACCGTGGACTGCGGAGTAAAGCCCTACCCACGTACTACCACCATACAGATAACTTAGTCCTGTTATGACCCGTGTCCTGTTACCTTTTCACGGCAGTGGCGTGGCACCCATTTTGGCGACCAGCTCAGGATGGATTGCTGGGCGGACTAGAGCCTACGGTCAAAAACAGGTTTTACTACTTAGTTGCAAAAACTCTGTGTTTGCTTTAGTGCGGAATGGGGGGACACCCCACCCCACATGCCCCCGCCCCTACTTTTCGGGTTCTCCCCACACAAGCTCCACCCCCCACTCGGCCACATCCCCACTTTTTGGGCTTCCCCTTTTATGGATCTTAAGGATTTTTGGTCAGAAATTCAAACTTTGTTGACTTCGCCGAATTTTTTAGGTTTAAAATCATGTTTTCTGGTACTAAAGCTGAATTCTTGAGCATTTTTAACTTTGTTATGATAGTATTTGTAGGGCCGGGTAGTGCCGGCAAACGGCCGACGGCTGCTCAGACATTGTTCAGTATCTAAAGGCAACCTGAGCTAGAAAATTGCAAAATATTTATATTATGCATTACAGAGTCTACATAAACGGTTTATAACTTATATCGTTTGATTGAATTCAGTCGTGAATTTGATTTGTGAAAAATTTCTGCTCTGCTCAAATTTAAGCGTTGACTACAAATATATATCTGTGCAACAAATATCCAGCCGCCGGCTGAACGGCCAGGCACTCAGCCGGGCCGACTGCCATACAAAAAGCCTCCGGTTGCGCGGCCGTTCTAAAACACTATCCCACTTTTTCGCCTGAAATAATCCCAGAAAATGGATTTGATATATATTTCCGTGTATAATGACTGCTTCGGTTGATGCGGCCCTTTGTGAATTGCGGTACAGGCTTAACAAAACCTGGCACCATTTTTATAAACTGAAGTGTTATGTTTACACTGTTGCTTGTTTCAGGTATTTCTGCAATCCTTAGTTCTGCAAAACAAGAACCTTGCATTGATGCGAATGTGATAACATCTGTACAGACAGCTTATTTGTAGAGTTGTTTTGATTTGTATATTTGTTCGTAATAAATGCAGTAAAACATGCTATATGTGAGTTTTAGCTAGCCTTTTAGCCAGCCAATCAAAATCGAGCGAGGATTCAGATTGGCTGGAATTTCAGCCAATCAAAATCGAGCGAGGATTCAGATTGGCTGGAATTTCAGCCAATCAAAATCGAGCGAGGATTCTGATTGGCTGAAATTTCAACCAATGAGAATTGGCTGAAATGAGAATCCTCTCTGAATTTTTTGCCTGAAATCCCAACCAATTAGAAAGCGTGCTCGATTTTGATTGGCTGAAATCCCAACCAATCAGAAAGCGCGCTTGATTTTGATTGGCTGAAATTCCAACCAATGAGAGTCCTCGCTGGATGTTGATTGGCTGAAATTCCAACCAATCAGAAAGCGTGCTCGATTTTGATTAGCTGAAGTTCCAACCAATAAGAATCCTCGCTGAATTTGAATTTTGATTGGCCGAAATTCCAACCAATCAGAATCCTCGCTGGATGTTGATTGGCTGAAATTCCAACCAATCAGAATCCTTGCTGGATGTTGATTGGCTGAAATTCCAACCAATCAGAAAGCGTGCTCGATTTTGATTAGCTGAAGTTCCAACCAATAAGAATCCTCGCTGAATTTGAATTTTGATTGGCCGAAATTCCAACCAATCAGAATCCTCACTGGATGTTGATTGGCTGAAATTCCAACCAATCAGAAAGCGTGCTCGATTTTGATTGGCTGAAATCCCAATCAGAAAGCGTGCTTGATTTTGATTAGCTGAAATTCCAACCAATCAGAATCCTCGCTGGATGTTGATTGGCTGAAATTCCAACCAATCAGAAAGCGTGCTCGATTTTGGTTGGCTGAAATCCCAACCAATCAGAAAGCGTGCTCGATTTTGATTGGCTGAAATTCCAACCAATCAGAAAGCTTGCTCAGTTTTGATTGGCTGAAATTCCAACCAATGAGAATTCTCGCTGGATTTTGATTGGCTGAAATGAGAATCCTCTCTGAATTTTTTGCCTGAAATCCCAACCAATCAGAATCCTCGCTGGATGTTGATTGGCTGAAATTCCAACCAATCAGAAAGCGTGCTCGATTTTGGTTGGCTGAAATCCCAACCAATCAGAAAGCGTGCTCGATTTTGATTGGCTGAAATTCCAACCAATCAGAAAGCTTGTTCAGTTTTGATTGGCTGAAATTCCAACCAATGAGAATTCTCGCTGGATTTTGATTGGCTGAAATGAGAATCCTCTCTGAATTTTTTGCCTGAAATCCCAACCAATTGGGAAGCGTGCTCGATTTTGATTGGCTGAAATCCCAACCAATCAGAAAGCGCGCTTGATTTTGATTGGCTGAAATTCCAACCAATGAGAATCCTCGCTGGATGTTGATTGGTTGAAATTCCAACCAATCAGAAAGCGTGCTCGATTTTGATTAGCTGAAGTTCCAACCAATGCGAATCCTCGCTGGATTTTGATTGGCTGAAATTCCAACCAATCAGAAAGCGTGCTCGATTTTGGTTGGCTGAAATCCCAACCAATCAGAAAGCTTGCTCAGTTTTGATTGGCTGAAATCCCAACCAATCAGAAAGCGCGCTTGATTTTGATTGGCTGAAATTCCAACCAATGAGAGTCCTCGCTGGATGTTGATTGGCTGAAATTCCAACCAATCAGAAAGCGTGCTCGATTTTGATTAGCTGAAGTTCCAACCAATAAGAATCCTCGCTGAATTTGAATTTTGATTGGCCGAAATTCCAACCAATCAGAATCCTCGCTGGATTTTGATTGGCCGAAATTCCAACCAATCAGAATCCTCGCTGGATGTTGATTGGCTGAAATTCCAACCAATCAGAAAGCGTGCTCGATTTTGATTGGCTGAAATCCCAATCAGAAAGCGTGCTTGATTTTGATTAGCTGAAATTCCAACCAATGAGAATCCTCGCTGGATGTTGATTGGCTGAAATTCCAACCAATCAGAAAGCGTGCTCGATTTTGATTGGCTGAAGTTCCAACCAATCAGAATCTTCGCTGGATTTTGATTGGCTGAAATCCCAACCAATCAGAAAGCGTGCTCGATTTTGGTTGGCTGAAATCCCAACCAATCAGAAAGCGTGCTCGATTTTGATTGGCTGAAATTCCAACCAATCAGAAAGCTTGCTCAGTTTTGATTGGCTGAAATTCCAACCAATGAGAATTCTCGCTGGATTTTGATTGGCTGAAATGAGAATCCTCTCTGAATTTTTTGCCTGAAATCCCAGCCAATTGGGAAGCGTGCTCGATTTTGATTGGCTGAAATCCCAACCAATCAGAAAGCGCGCTTGATTTTGATTGGCTGAAATTCCAACCAATGAGAATCCTCGCTGGATGTTGATTGGTTGAAATTCCAACCAATCAGAAAGCGTGCTCGATTTTGATTAGCTGAAGTTCCAACCAATGCGAATCCTCGCTGGATTTTGATTGGCTGAAATTCCAACCAATCAGAAAGCGTGCTCGATTTTAGTTGGCTGAAATCCCAACCAATCAGAAAGCTTGCTCAGTTTTGATTGGCTGAAATTCCAACCAATGAGAATTCTCGTTGGATGTTGATTGGTTGAAATTCCAACCAATCAGAAAGCGTGCTCGATTTTGATTAGCTGAAGTTCCAACCAATGCGAATCCTCGCTGGATTTTGATTGGCTGAAATTCCAACCAATCAGAAAGCGTGCTCGATTTTAGTTGGCTGAAATCCCAACCAATCAGAAAGCGTGCTCGATTTTGATTGGCTGAAATTCCAACCAATGCGAATCCTCGCTGGATTTTGATTTGCTGAAATTCCAACCAATCAGAAAGCGTGCTCGATTTTGATTGGCTGAAATTCCAACCAATGAGAATCCTCCCTGGATTTTGATTGGCTGAAATTCCAACCAATCAGAAAGCTTGCTCAGTTTTCATTGGCTGAAATTCCAAACAATGAGAATCCTCGCTCGATTTTGATTGGCTGGAATTCCAGCCAATCAGAAAGCGTGCTCGATTTTGATTGGCTGAAATTTCAACCAATGAGAATCCTCCCTGGATTTTGATTGGCTGAAATTCCGACCAATCAGAAAGCTTGCTCAGTTTTCATTGGCTGAAATTCCAAACAATGAGAATCCTCGTTCGATTTTGATTGGCTGGAATTCCAACCAATCAGAATCCTCGGCGGATTTTGACTGGCTGAAATCCCAACCAACCAGAAAGCTTGCTCGATTTTGATTGGCTGAAATTCCAACCAATGAGAATCCTCGCTCGATTTTGATTGGCTTAAATTCCAGCCAATGAGAACCCTCGCTGGATTTTGATTGGCTGATGTTCCGACCAATCAGAATCCTCGCTCGGTTTTGATTGGCTGAAATTCCAACCAATGAGAATCCTTGCTGGATTTTGATTGGCTAATATTCCGACCAATCAGAATCCTCGCTGGATTTTGATTGACTGAAATTCCAACCAATCGGAATCCTCTCTCGATTTTGATTGACTGAAATTCCAACCAATCAGAAAGCTTGCTCAGTTTTGATTGGCTGAAATTCCAACCAATGAGAATCCTCGCTCGATTTTGATTGGCTGGAATTCCAACCAATCAGAAAGCGTGCTCGATTTTGATTGGCTGAAATTCCAACCAATGAGAATCATTGCTGGATTTTGATTGGCTAATGTTCCGACCAATCAGAATCCTCGCTGGATTTTGATTGACTGAAATTCCAACCAATCGGAATCCTCGCTCGATTTTGATTGGCTGAAATTCCAGCCAATGAGAATCCTCGCTCGATTTTGATTGGCTGGAATTCCAACCAATCAGAAAGCGTGCTCGATTTTGATTGGCTGAAATTCCAACCAATGAGAATCTTGATTTTGATTGGATGGATGAATTTTGATTGGCTAATATTCCGACCAATCAGAATCCTCGCTGGATTTTGATTGACTGAAATTCCAACCAATCGGAATCCTCGCTCGATTTTGATTGACTGAAATTCCAACCAATCAGAAAGCTTGCTCAGTTTTGATTGGCTGAAATTCCAACCAATGAGAATCCTCGCTCGATTTTGGTTGGCTGGAATTCCAACCAATCAGAAAGCGTGCTCGATTTTGATTGGCTGAAATTCGAACCAATGAGAATCCTTGCTGGATTTTGATTGGCTAATGTTCCGACCAATCAGAATCCTCACTGGATTTTGATTGACTGAAATTCCAACCAATCGGAATCCTCGCTCGATTTTGATTGGCTGAAATTCCAAGCTTGCTCAGTTTTGATTGGCTGAAATTCCAACCAATGAGAATCCTCGCTCGATTTTGATTGGCTGGAATTCCAACCAATCAGAAAGCGTGTTCGATTTTGATTGGCTGAAATTCGAACCAATGAGAATCCTTGCTGGATTTTGATTGGCTAATGTTCCGACCAATCAGAATCCTCGCTGGATTTTGATTGACTGAAATTCCAACCAATCGGAATCCTCGCTCGATTTTGATTGGCTGAAATTCCAACCAATGAGAATCCTCTCTCGATTTTGATTTGCTTAAATTCCAGCCAATGAGAATCCTCGCTGGATTTTGATTGGCTGAAATTTGATTGGCTGAAATTCCGACCAATCAGAATCCTCGCTCAGAAATCGAGCGAGGATTCTCATTGGTCGGAACATCAGCCAACCAAAACTGAGCATGCTTTCTGATTGGATGCAATTTTCAGCCATCCAACGAGGATTCTCATTGGCTGCAATTTAGGCTAATCAAAATCGAGCGAGGATTCTCATCGGCTGCGATTTCAGCCAATCAAAATCCACCGAGGATTCTGATTGGTTGGAATTTCAGCCAATCGAAATCAGGCACGCTTTCTGATTGGTTGGGATTTCAGCCAATCATTTTTGGTTGGGATTTCAGCCAATCAAAATCCAGCGAGGATTCTGATTGGTTGGAATTTCAGCCAACCAAAATCCAGCGAGGATTCTCATTGGCTGGAATTTAAGCCAATCAAAATCGAGCGAGGATTCCGATTGGTTGGAATTTCTGCCAATCAAAACCCAGCGAGGATTCTGATTGGTCGGAACATCAGCCAATCAAAATCCAGCGAGGATTCTCATTGGCTGGCATTTAAGCCAATCAAAACCGAGCGAGGATTCTGATTGGTCGGAACATCAGCCAATCAAAATCCAGCGAGGGTTCTCATTGGCTGGAATTTAAGCCAATCAAAATCGAGCGAGGATTCTCATTGGTTGGAATTTCAGCCAATCAAAATCGAGCAAGCTTTCTGGTTGGTTGGGATTTCAGCCAGTCAAAATCCACCGTGGTTTGTGATTGGTTGGAATGAGAATCCTCGCTGGATTTTGGTTGGCTGAAATCCCAACCAATCAGAAAGCGTGCTCGATTTTGATTGGCTGAAATTCCAACCAATGAGAATCCTCGCTCGATTTTGATTGGCTGATGTTCCGACCAATCAGAATCCTCGCTCGGTTTTGATTGGCTTAAATTCCAGCCAATGAGAATCCTCGCTCAATTTTGATTGGCTTAATTCCAGCCAATGAGAATCCTCGCTGGATTTTGATTGGCTGATGTTCCGACCAATCAGAATCCTCGCTCGGTTTTGATTGGCTTAAATTCCAGCCAATGAGAATCCTCGCTCAATTTTGATTGGCTTAATTCCAGCCAATGAGAATCCTCGCTGGATCTTGATTGGCTGAAATTCCCAATCAGAAACCTCGCTCAGAAATCGAGCGAGGATTCTCATTGGTTGGAATTGCAGCCAATCAAAATCGAGCACGCTTTCTGATTGGTTGTGATTTCAGCCAATCAAAATCGTGCGAGGATTCTGATTAGTACGAATTTCAGACTAGAACGAGGATTTTGATTTGTTGGAATTTCAGCCATTCGAAATAAAGTAAGCGTTCAGGTTGGTTGGAATTTCAGGAAGAAGACTGAATATGAAGGGACAGGATTGAATTGAGATGAAAGAAAATGGGGCACAAATTTAAACCTATAACAATACCAAGCAAGATTCGAACCCGTAAAATCTGGATTTCCAGGTTTCATTAATGGAAAAACATTTTAAATATTCAATATATATTTGGTTTCTTCACGGAAACAAAATTATTTAATATTTATCCAATCAAAATTTTATTTCCATAATGTTTTACTGCTGGTTCGACTATTTCGACTACTATTGCAGTTCACGCTAAAAATAGTATATACGTTTCGAAGACTCAAGTAAAGCTTTATTGCAACATATTACTAAGCTGTTCATTTCAAGAGCTTCAAGTGCTAAATTAGGCTTTTTATGAATTCTTGTTCCTTGAAAAATAGATGCTTGTTGAAGGTTGGTTCTACGGCAAAGATTGATCCTTGAAGAGCTTGCCAATGATACGGTTGTCGTGGCTTTACGATTAAAATCCGAAAATTTGAAAACCCGGAATTCCAGAAGTTTTGAAAATGGAATTACGCAACTTTGTACCCATTCTTTTATATGTACAATGCATATACTCTTTATATAACTGATGGTTGGATAAACAGTGGCACTCCACCAGTTTATATTCATCATGATTGATCTCGTCCTTATTCAATACTCAAACTATTCCAAATTTAAGGGGGGGGGCTACTAAAATCGACTTGCCCCGACTTTGTCCGATTGGCCTACTTTTTGGCGAAGATATAGAGCATGGGTGTGGTCAAAAAAATATCGGGTACTGAGATCTTAGTTGCCTTCCAGCCACGTGCAGCTGTCGCGTTTATGTGCCCGACCCCCCATTTTTCGCAACTACCAACATAATTAATTAAAAATTTCTACTGACTGCTAGACCCAAGCTTCAAAGCTGTCATTCGCCAATATGATTTGGCACATATGTCCCTACCTGCAGAAAAATACTAGATGTCTGTATCTTATCTGCATCTAAGGGAATTACTCTTCAAAGTTGAAGTTTCGGCAAAAATTTAAAAAATTTCGGCTAACGAAAGGAAAATTTTTTTACTGGTGCGAGCTATAAGGCTGTAATTTGACATAGAAGGAGGCCCTATAGGAGTACTCATTTGTGCCAAATGGCAAGTGAAAGTGCCGAGTGAAAAAATTTTTATGTCAACTTTAATCTTCAAAAATTGCCGAAACCGCCATTTTCAGTCTGTCGGATCTTGTGTAGAGGCTTTCTGCAGCCATAGAAGTCGCAAACCTTCACTAATCGAGCTGAAATCTTTTGTGGGGTGTTTTCGACCTCGCTGAGTTCAAATATCTTAAAAAAATTTAATTTGAAAAAAATTGATTTTTTCGATTTCTGGGCTACCATTCCCCAAAAAAGGCGTTTTAAGAAATTTTTGAAGATTAAAGTTGACATAAAAATTTTTTCACGCGGTAGAATTTCTTGCCATTTGGCACAAATGAGTACTCCTATAGGGCCTCCTTCTATGCCAAATTACAGCCTGGTAGCTCGCACCAGTAATAAAATTTTCCTTTCGTTAGCCAAAATTTTTTAATTTTTTGCCGAAACTTCAACTTTGAAGAGTAATTCCCTTAGATGCAGATAAGATACAGACATCTAGTATTTTTTTGCAGGTAGGGACATATGTACCAAATCATATTGGCGAATGACAGCTTTGAAGCTTGGGCCTAGCAGTCAGTAGAAATTTTTAATTAATTATGTTGGTAGTTGTGAAAAATGGGGGGTCGGGCACATAAACGCGACGGCTGCACATGGCTGGAAGGCAACTGAGATCTCAGCACCCGATATTTTTTGACCACACCCATGCTCTATATCCTCGCCAAAAAGTAGGCCAATCTGACAAAGTCGGGGCAAACCTTTAGTAGCCCCCCCCCCCCCTTAAGTAGTTTGGTAGAAAACTTTGGAGCGGTTAATGCTCTAGTAGTCCTTGGATATTTCTCAGCTTGAGAGTTAAATATCTTCATTGAACCTTTGACTTAGCCTTCTGAATAATAAGCTAGATTTCCTGAAAGAATGAATTTTTGGAAATGATGTCTTACGAATTCTGAAGAATTCGACTGAATTTACCAAGTAAAGCTGGGTTTGTTGGAAATAAAATATTCTGTCTGCAGCAAGGCTAGCGATGTAAAACGTGGTTGGTAACATTACGACAATAGTGACATTGTCACAACGATACAAGTATACAGAAAGTAACAATAAACAGTAAATATAAACAAATATTCATGGTTCTTTCAAAAGTTCTTTATTCATTTTCACTGATTTCATCTTCACGGCGACGCTTAATTGGAGTGATTTCCTGAAAATGAAAGACTGGTATTACAGTCACAAAATATCCGGATTAATTAAGAATTTCAGTACGTATAAAGTATAACGGGATATCGAACCACGTGCCTGACGCTGCACAAGTGAGAATGTTACCACCTGCGCCAAAAAGCGACCAGAATCCCCCATGTTTGTTACTGCACTAATGGAGGCCTCGATTACGTACCCCTTCACCGCTCAAAACTCTTGAAACTGGTCCAATTGAGCTAAAATTTGCTATGGTTTTGTTTTGGATCACCCAGAGTTCACATATCGCAAAATGTTTAGATTTGGCGAAATCAGTTTTTCGATTCTAACGGGGTAATCAAAGAAAACCGAAAATTTATAATTTTCAAGTTCACTGAAAAGTTGAATGTAGATAGGTTTGTAGGGGTTTTTTGCGTTGCAGAGAAGTCTGTTTTTGATTCAGCTTTTCCTTAGCTTAGTATAAGCAAGATATAAGCATAAGCTTATACTGAGCTAATAAACAGCTGACAAATTTATCGGTTTGTCTTGGGCTCGTTAGCGGGTGCCTCATCACGTGCCATTTCCTCGATTGAAAAATTCCCCCCAAAATTTACACAGGTGTGGATCCCTCCGGAAAAATTACAGCTGTGTAAATTTTCTGGTTTCACAAATGATTGTAGAAATATGGTTAAATTTCTACTCATATATAACCTAATAAAGATTAGCATTTATTTAATTAAGCTTAATTAATTTTTTATTAAGCTTTATTGAATTCAAAGTAATGGACCAAACTATTATAATCGCAGGACCAGGTAATCATAGGTATCTAAATCTTGAAAAGTATAATTCTAATGATTCCATCCAGAGTAAAACTTATATATAAATTGATAAAACACATTTTCTTACATTGGTGTAAACTCCCCCCACTGTGGACCTGAGCCAAAGATCAATTATCAGAAAATCTGCCTGTTGTCACACTGTGTACACTTGGTGCTACACCTAACAGTCACCATTAACAGAACTTATTCGCAATTTAAATTAAATTTTAAAATTTTAATTTTAATTTCTCACCAAGGCCGTCATGGGGAACACTTTATCGGCAGCCAGAAGCGGTGTGGCAGTTTCCAGGGCTTGTTTGCGTTGCAACAGGTGCAATTGCTGACCCATCTTTGCAGTGACTTGCTGTTGCAGCTGCAAACTGCGACCATGGCACCACAGCTGCAGACGGAGGGCTTCGTTTTCGCAGCGCAGTTGCGCATCACAGATCGGCTTGAACATTTCCGGAACAATGGAGGCTACCTAAAAGACAAGCAAAATGCATGAAGGAAAAAATTTAGATTAAATATTAAGAAATTTTGATGACACGGGGCCACATTATGAAAGAAACAAAAGCGTCTTCAAAGCTAATAAATCAAATAGCTGTCATCGTATAAGCATTTCAACTACATACCCATTGAAACATTGACTAGAGTGGTTATATATGTACGGTTTGACAGTTGGCACCAATACTGATCATACAGGAATTTAAAATTTGAAATAATACAAAATTATTTTATTAAAATTCCACTAATTTATAATTTGTGCCTACCAGGTCATTTTCTCGTTTCATCTTTTGTAGGGTGATGCCTTGCGACACCGTTTCTTCCAAGTGATTCCAGGAGTTCAGTAGGTCGTCCATGCTTGTATCGAAAGTCTAAAAATGAAATACAGAAGTAACAGAAACGAAATAAACCAATGTAATTAACACAAAAATGAAAATAAACAAAAATCAAGGCAAGGCTAATTGCGGAAATCATCCATCGATCGTCATTAGTCAGAAACGAAAAAAACCGCTGGTCGAATGGTGTAGGCGTAGTGATCTCGTAGTAATGAGCAACATCACTTTCCAGAGAGCCAAATATGTAGCATACAAAGTCAAAATAACAGAAACATTGAACGTTACCCCCCTCAAAGTCTCAATTGAACTTTACCTCCCCCCCCAAATTGGAAGAGAAATTTAAGTTCAAATTTTCCACATGCTGTACTGTACTGCTCCACTGGTATTAAAACTTCAGCTTTCTAAATTGAAAAAATTTGAAACAATTTACATTAAGTTTTCAAATTTTTGGCTTAGGGACAAAGGGAATCCAAAAGCTTTTTGCACCAATGTGGCTTAAATGTTGGATTCAAGGCGTTTCAGGAACGTTGAACACGAGTCTGAAATTAATTTTTCTATACGGCTTGTCATAAGCTGAGTGAAAGCTTTCGGGCTAAGCTTACAAATATAGCTTAAATTAAGCCAACGAAAACCATTGAAAAATTAACTGAAAAATTAATTCGGGATAAGTGTTCAGCATATTTGAAAGCACCTAAAATCAAGGCAAAAATCGACGACCACGAAGGTTTTTGTTGACAACGCCCTTCCAGCTTAACTTTCAAAAGCTTTAAAATTTTATTATTTTTAAGTTTTAAAACGGTGAAACCTTCTATAAACCAGCAACAAACTGACCTAGACTTGATACGCAGGTACGTCTATGAATGTTACGAATGCAAGTGTAGTGTACCCAACTGAACTTTATTGCCACCTCGAAGCCCCAATTAAACTTTATCCCCCCTCCCCAAATCGGAAGACGCAAGATGCCTTGAAATTTAAATTCAAATTTTCCACATTTTTTCAAAGTAACTATCATTTAGACTTCACCTTTTTAAAATTTTAAAAATTTAAAAAATTCGTAAAGTTTATGAAGAGGACAAGGTTAAATTGATTTCAGTTAAATTTTAGGTTTAGGTTTAGGTTTAATGCCAGAAGAACAAGTACAGAAAGTAAACTATAGGTACATAACAAAACAACACAAAAATAAGAAAACAACCTGCAATCTGAGGTAGTGGCAGAGCCTTAGTTAAACTGCTACTGACGCCACACCTTTCAAAAACACAGGCAAGTCATAAGTAGACAGTTGATCTTTATATACTGAGGTATAGTGAACAGTTATATACTACATTACTATATACTGAGGTATAGTATTCCAAATAGGAACAACTCTATTGGAAAAAAGCTTGATCTACACAAAATTTTAGAATGATTTCTATATAATTTTAGGCTATGGCCACGATTTGATGTTAGAGCTGCTTTACTGAAAAAGTCTTCAGGGTGTATACCTGTTAAATAGTTTAGAATCTTATAAACCATTATAAATTTTAACATTAAAAGAAGTTTCCTGAACTGATATCAAATAACCGGATATCCAGATAAAAAGCAAAGTAAGAAAAGTTTAGCAAAATATCTGATATTTAACCGGATTTAAATAAACGATAGATGTGAAAATGTTTCCGGTTCCCCACGTTAAAATTTACACAAATTTTAAATGAAAATTGTCTACTCTAATGTTGCAGATAGAAGGGGACGGATAAAAACGGTAATCTATTGAACTTTATGACAAAACAAGATGACAACACAGAGACAGGAAAGTAAAGAGTTAGTATATACTTTTAAAATAGTTAAACCCTGCAGGCCAGCTAAAATGTACCGTTAAAAGCATCATAGAAAGCGTGAGAAGGATTGCGTTAATGGTTAATCGTTAATTGCGGTACTCGTTTAGCTAGTTTAACTATATATACGTAGATGCGGTTTTTGGGATCCGCCCATGTTTTCGGGAAAGTTTCCGAAACCTTAATTCCTTCCAAGCCGTTTCTTACAGCATCATGACTGAGCAATGTTGCGAGAAAGCACTAAGAGAAAGATGACAAGGTTACCAATCATCAATTTAACAAAACTTCAAATGTGTCCCATATTCCCTACCACCAACCAACCTTATTAGCAAAATACTGTTCCAACTTCTGCTTGAAATTGGCCATTTCTTGAAAAATTAGACTGCAGCTGCTTCGGTCCTTTTCAAAGGGAGACATATCGGCCAAACCGGAATCGTTCATATTCCACTGATAGAAATCCTGGATTCTAAAATTGAACAATATAATTTACGAATTATAATCTACCAGTGTAAGTATTTTTAATGTGTGCCAGTGATGGAACCGGGCCATTCGGCTTGACCCGGAGACACGGTTTTCCAGAAAATTCCAAAATTTTTCAAAAATTTCTGACTTTGTTTGAGAGACTAAATTTTTTGTTTCCACGCAACGATCCATCACCCCCAGCAAAAGTACCATGACATGTATTTAACTCTAGATTTACGAAAATTATTAAAGACAGCAGCATTTTGTAAACCAATACAGAAATTAGGTAGTTGCCAAAACTAATCTAATATATATGAGTATATACTTGACCTTAAGAGCACTAGTCACTTTAGAATTTTGGCTTTTTGGTTGTGTTGCGTATACTTTGATCAGGTAAATCTTTAAAATTTACCCTGTTGGCAAGAATAATCTGTAAACCAGTTTTAAGTAGATTTATATGCAATCTAAATCTAAATATACAATTGTCATGGAACTGACAAAGCTAAATAATACTCCGCCAGAGACCAAATTTAAATAAGCTTAGGCAGCTCAAATGCTCAAAGGTAGAGTAAAATATAAGAAAACATCAAATTGTGTACGCAAATATGATCGTGATTATTACGAACAAAAAATTAAGCCTAAAATTTTAGCTTTTAAGACCAAAGATTTCTGGAAATCAGGGTAAATTCAGAAAACAGGGTTAAGACCGGTCGAAGCTCCTGATACTGTGATCCGATGACCCCGTTTCACCGCTGATATGTGCAAAATTACAGATAACAAATGAAGTCAAATTAAAATTTGAAAACGTTAACAAATTAATAGTAAAGTTTTAAACATGGTGCATGACTTACAATTTGAAGCTATGATGTTTGATTTACATTAAGTGTAATAAAACGACAAAACGCGTATATACTCCTTACACTGAGAGAGAATTTGTATCACTGAAAAGACTAATTTGCATAATTTTCAGTGGAAATGTCAACTGCATCAAAAATACTGGCTTTCATTTTCTAAGAATAGAGAACCGAAAGCTTATACCTGATGCAACTACGATGTTATTATTGCTCTCTAATTATTTGAAAAACCTTTCAATCAATGTCATTAATAAAATTCAAAAATTAAATTTTGAAATTTCACTTACATTTTGTCCACCATTGCTGATGGATGTTGATCTTGACGCTCTCGAAGAAGTAATTGTTCCGATAAATATCCAAAATTGGTTTTAAAAATTTCCAGGAAATAATATTAATTTTAGAGCTTATCTCTGGGTGGTTTTCAGTATTTCCAAAAACTACATTTTAATTTTTATCTGGGTCAGTTACATCTTTAATGGAAAGTTACACAATTAATCATGACTTCGAATGATGTACCCCTGGCCAAAAATTAGTGAATTACTATCTACATAGAAATTAGAAAAATTACAATGTACATCTTACATAACTGGATGCACTTGGTGGTAGAAATGAATCGGTAGATTAGAGCATTGGTCGCAATTCGAAAATGACCCAAGTATGGGTCACCTATTCAGCGGTCAAAGTAAAAAACAAGTAGGCCCCTAAAATGGGCCTTATATCGCCGCAGAGCTTGGAAGCATTACATGATTGCGTCGTATAGAATATAAAGATAATATGAACTGCTGGTGGCTCAATGTTAAATGTTTGGTCATCCGCGACCCAGTCCGGTCCTTAGCCTAACATTTCAAACCCAGGACCTAGTTCAGCCCTCAGTGTTAGGTCTGATGAATAAATAAGTGCCTTGAGGTCTCGTAAAATTGTCCTGTAAATTTAATTTTTATGTGCGTAATTTAAAATTTGCTCCAAGAGAAACAGCTTACGTATTGCACCATATTTACGCCTGAACACAGACTGTTGTGTTGTTACCTTCCCACCCAAATAGTACCCCTTTACCGACCAGTTAAGGATAGACCGCTGGGTTGGCTGGAGCCCACGGCGAACCGATATGTGCTTAGTCCCTTGCTCAAGGGGATTTGTGAAAGCCTTGTGGCAGAGGAGTTTCGAATCTGGGACCGTAATATCCTTAGTCGAACGCCTTACCACTCGGACGTCACGGCATACGTCAAAGTAAATCACTTTGGACAGGAGTCAACAGAATAAAGAACGTAGTGACAGAGTATTGAATCCTATTTACTGGAAGGAATAAACTAAAATCAAGTCGATACAGTATTTCAGACTAAGCGAATTTAATGTTTTTTTGAATGAGTAATTAACCTGTGAGAATATTTTACTTGTCGCATGACCTTTGAATTAAATAGCTTAGAGCTAACTTTAGCCCGACCTGTTCAGATATCGGGAAGGGTCCATTTCTAAAACCAATCGCGTCATATGCTACTATCTTCGACCCTAAGGAAAAACCTAGTCTATATATATATATATATATATATATATATATATATATATATATATATATATATATATATATATATATATATATATATATATATATATATATATATATATATATATATATATATATATATATATATATATATATATATATATATATACGGAGTTTGCAGTGTACACATTCAGACTTGAATTTGTTTTGCGCTCCTCTGTTCAGATTGCAGGATTGATAACAAATATTTGTGTTAGGCCGGCGCCAGCTGCTGGTCACTGGCTGAACGGCCGAACAGCCGCCGGCCGGTCTATAACACTACTTGGGCCCAAATCGAGGTAAGAAATGCCAGGTGCCGGGTCAAACCCGAGACGCCCTGGGGCCGATGTTATTGACCCTTAAACCCGAGTTAAGTCGCTAATCCGGGTTAATTTCATGCGTTGAAGATACCCGAGTAAAACCGGGATAGCGACTTTAACCCAGGTTCGGGAGTTGATAACATCGGCCCCTGGTCTAAGTTAAGGCCCGAAACTCGAGAGTCACAAGCCCGTGTTAAAGCCTGAGGTCTGAAACATCCATCAAATCCGAACTACGAACCGTTACCAAGATCATGACCGATTGGAGGTCCAAATCCGGTGCTAAAATTCCATAACCTAATCTGGTATATGCTGAATAGCCATTTCTGTCATAGTTTTCCTGAATTATTTCAAGGACGCACTCAGAAAATATGTTTTGAACTTTATATGTTTTTGCAGATTTTCTAGCTTTCAGTTGAATATGTTTCTTAAAATCCTCCCAGGATTTTGCGTACCGATTCTCAAGAACACACGGCAATGAAATTAATTTTTCAATCTATAAAAGAAATTAACAGTTAGTCTGGATTTGTTTGTCTCTTTAATCCAAGTAAAACTAAAGTTAATAACAATAGGATATGTATACTAGCTGGTCCTTCCTAAACTGCTCCCCGGCCCGGTCCAAAAGGCCTAAAATGCGGCCCCATGTTAAATTTTCGAGGTATAGTCGAATTGAACTTTTGGGTCGCAAGAAGCTTAAACGAGGATGCCGCAAAATTCCTAAACTGCGGCCCGAACTGCAAATAGGAAGCATATCGTAGTTTAAAAGTTGATATAAGGCTTCTCGTTATGGAGCATTGTAGCCGCAAACTTTTAAAGTAGTCAAAGTTTCAATTGGTGACCTGTCGCCGTTTGGGGCCTAAGCCTCCAAAGGCTTCAACATCTGTTGAAAGATTTACAGAATATAGCCAGGATAAGGATAAATGTGTGCCGAAAATGGTGGGTTTGGGTTTTTAATGATATTTAGCATACATTAACACAGGGTCCGATTCTGGGGAGTGTCTACCCCTGAAAAATTCCAAAATTTTAAGGAGAAGGAGGTCTGCCCAAAAATTAGCAAAAATTACGAATTTTTTACATTTTTGACCAAAAATTAGTAAAAGCTGACAATGTTTAGCGATTTTTAAGAAAATATTTTGTCAACCGATAGTTGTGAGTTCTATCGCCACCCCAGATCCTAAAATTTTGGGTTGAGGTGCTGTAGCGAAGGAAACGACAACCTTAATGAATTTTATGGATTTTTTCAAAAATGAACTGTTGTTTTGTGTTGAAATAAGCTAGAACCTTTTCGATATAAGCGAACCACACAAATCAGCTTTTTTCTAGTAATTTCGTTTTGGACTAAAGATTAACAATAAAATATATAGTCAGAAACCGCTGATTCTGACAGTACCGCTCACAGTTTCAAAACGGACATAAATCCGTTTAAATTTAGAAGGTTCTTCAACGGAACTAACATGGAAAAATCTATCCGTCGAAAGTGGTTACGTAATAGTGTTTGGCAATTGTTCTGCGTAGATACACAACTATTGCCATAGAAAGAGGCTATTGTAGACTAGAGAGTGTATCAGTGAGCTAAGCCTAGGTATGTGGCAATTGGTTGTGGACAAACAAATGACATTTCGTGAATAATCAACCTAAATTTAGTTGATATCTATTTTCGTGGCTTATTATGACTCATAGCGCAGAGCTAGATCAAGATGGCGGAATACAAACAAACAGTTGGGGTTGTTCTGTGGGTGAGACTGGTTCGGTTGTGGGTAGTGTTTATCTCTGTCACTTCTATAGTGTGAGTCGTAACAACTTTAATCTTGAGATTTTGTACCTATTACTGTTTATTGGCCACGTCTATGCAACTTTTGGAATAAATGCCGGTGTCACGGTGAAATTTTCTTCCCGGAAAAATATCACCGGTGAAATCTTCCCCCCCCCCGGAAAAATATCCCCGGTGAAATTTTTCCGGGAGGGGGGGGAAAGATTTCACCGTTCAGTTGTAAATAATTTTTAACATCTATTTTCAACTTTCCTATTAATTTCTTTTTTCCGAATCAAATTTTCAATTGTTTCCTAACGTAATTAACAATATTTTTATGAAGTTATCTCATAAGGAGAAGGCCCCACCTTCTAACAAATAATAAAATTCTCAAAACTGAGATTAATACAGACTTGCCCTGAATTTTTCCGTTTTGGAGATGCAACATAATTTTTTAAAAAAGGTCACAGATGGAGAAATGTTCAATGAGAAAGATTTAATGGCTGCACTTGATCATTACTGTACCTATGTGTTTTTGTAGTGCTCCCTTATTTGCGGATTCGATTCCAAAAATACAAACGGATTAAAAACGGAAATATAAAGTAAAACTTAAGTTGAACTAATGAAGCTTAAGTTAAGCTAATTCTTTTGTCCCTAAATTTTCAAGGATTTATTGGTTCTTTGGGCCTATTTCTTTAAAGATCCTATATCCTTTGGAAAATACATAAACTGTATTTATAAACACATATATTTATACTCGATCTACACAGTCTCATTGCACATTTTATCAAATCCTATTGGCTGGAGGTCGTTGCTCTAAGCTAGAGATTTGGTCGAAAAACCATTTTGGTAAAACTGCAATTATTTTGTTTTGAACATCGATTTCTCGGCCCATGTCAAGATAAAAGTCACTTTTTGTTGCGTTCTGATCTACCACTTCATTTTCTTGAAGCCTTTATTTTCATGGAGGTTCTTGGGGTTCTGGGGGTTCTTAATTTTTTGTAGAGATTTGATCTATAACTATGTTTAGTTTCATTTTTTGATGGGGGTTCTGGGGGTTCTTGGGGGTTCTTAACTTTTCGAAGAGATTTGATCCGTGACTACATATATTTAGTTTCAAATTTTTGACGGGGGTTCTTGGGGTTCTGGGGGTTCTGAAATTTTTTTCAGGAGATTTGATCCTCTACTGCCTAGTTTTAAGTGTTTGCTGGAAGTTCAGAGGGTTCTGGAGTCCGGGTGTACCGAAAAGTGTGCGCGTTGTCTTGGCTTAAATTAAGGGGTCTTTCCCATTATCCCCCCCCCAAAGCTTCGTAGAAGTACTGAAGATGCACACTTTGACCGATTGAGTTGAAATTTGGTAGAGGTAGGTTTTCGGACCTGCTGATTTCAAAAATGCAAAAATTTTAAAAATTTAAAAAATTTTTAAAAATTTTAAAATTTTAGTTTGGTAAGGGGGGACCAAGGGGAACTTGAAAAAAATTTTTGCTGAAAACTTGCTTACAGGGGTTTTCTGGGACGCTGAGCACGAATCTGAAGTCAGTTTTTCGATTCAGCCTTTCGTTAGTTCAGGATAAGCTTACATCGTAAGCTTAAAACTTTAGCTTATATTAAGCTGACGAAAAACTGAATCGAAAAACCGATTTCGGAATCGTGATCAGCGCCCTAGAAAACTCCTGTAAGCGAGTTTTCAGCAAATTTTTTCAAAAAATTTTTCAGTTCCCCTTGGGTCCCCCCTTACCCAACTAAAATTTTAAAATTTTTAAAAATTTTAAAATTTTTGCATTTTTGAAATCAGCAGGTCCGAAAACCTACCCCTACCAAATTTCAACTCAATCCGTCAAATTGTGCATCTTCAGTACTTCTACGAAGCTATGGGGGGGATAATGGGAAAGACCCAAATTAAGGACTAACTTGTTGTTCTTGTCGTCAGCTTTCGATTGATACCCATATTGTGGATATTGGATGTTTCATACACAGAATTTTTAGTCTAAGTTCATGAGAAAAGCCAGGAGGACCCCCCCCCCCCAGTACTCCCCGGTTATATGCTACAAATTTGATGACTGATATACATATATGTCGTAGTAATTTCTGTATTCAGTAAATACTGTATTTGCTGGCCGATTTCAGTAAATACGGTATTTACTAGTAAGAATGGTATTTTCTTTAAACTCCCTATCTTTACACGTAAATACCATTTTTACTGAAACTCATCCAGTAAATACTGTATTTTCTAGTAAATTCTGTATTTTGACTTAAACGCCTTTGTCTTTGTGTGTGGCTAGGGGTTCAAAGGGCATGCAGACGTCATATTTAAGGCCAAAGATATGTAATGCATTATCACAATATGTGCAAAGGGGGTGCATAAAGATAAACTCTAGGCTTGAAAAATATTAGTTTACAAAATTAAGAAATTGTTTTAATTTTAATGCAGTTTTTAAAATCAAAACAGATATGCACGTATTATATAATCATAATGAATTACGACTAAATAAAAATATAAATAGGTTACTTAATGATTTTAATCCTACTCACTTTTTGTAATTTAAAAAATACACGAATAGCCGTTTAAAACTTTAAGTAAACTTATAATGTATCTCAAATTCTGTATAAAATACAAAATTAATTAGAAAATACAGAAAACGTACGTGTATAATAGCATGTATATATCTACTTTGATTTTAAAAACTGAGTTAAAATTAAAACAATTTTTTAATTTTGGAAACTAATATTTTTAACGTCTGGAGTTTATCTTTATGCACCCCCTTTGCATATATTGTGATAATGTATGACCTATCTTTGGTCTTAAATATGACGTCGGCATGTCCTTTGAACCCCTAGCCACACACAAAGACAAAGGCGTTTAAGACAAAATACAGAATTTACTAGAAAATACAGTATTTACTG
The DNA here is from genome assembly GCA_030248195.1 of Trissonchulus latispiculum. Taxonomy (NCBI): domain Eukaryota; kingdom Metazoa; phylum Nematoda; class Enoplea; order Enoplida; family Ironidae; genus Trissonchulus; species Trissonchulus latispiculum. The sequence continues at coordinate 27,667 of JASAND010004812.1, forward strand.
GACGAGTTTCAGTAAAAATGGTATTTACGTGTAAAGATAGGAAGTTTAAAGAAAATACCATTCTTACTAGTAAATACCGTATTTACTGAAATCGGCCAGTAAATACAGTATTTACTGAATACAGAAATTACTACGACATATATACATATTATAAACGTATCATGTCTGCTGAAGTACCTGCTGAAGGAAAGGATCCGCAACGTAGTCACGTATAAATCAAAGTCCTGCATGCAAACGCATGAAAAAATTTGAGAACCTCCTTTTTTCTGACGGGGGTTCTGGGGGTTCTAACTTTTATCTTGACATGGGCCGATTTCTCCAAAACTACCCAATGGATTCGCGTGATTTTCGGCAGGATGAAAATTCGCACTATCGCGGAGGGACAATTGTCTTGGTTTAAGCTAAAATGTCTCCAGTTGCTATAGAAATCTCACTGAAAACTTGCGAAATTTCGTGTCATCACTTCACGGATTTCTGGAACATTAAGACCTGTTGACTTATTGAGCCAAATACAAAAAGTTCCTCGGCCCACATGCCCTTCATATCATGACACATAAACAAATTTAGGTCGATTCTACAGTTTTGATAAATCAATATTCAAAAAATTTTAGCCTATGTTTAGCGTTTATGTCAGAAAATTTCTGCTAATTTAGCTAGTTTCGTGAACTCATTTGTTCTGATTATAAGCTTTAAAACGATGTAATAAAGCTCTTTCCATTCCCAAAATTGCGAAAGTTATAGCGTTCCAAAAAGTCTCCATAAAAGCCCTGCTCAAAAAGATACCAGAACTTTAAAATTGAGTTAAACAATCTAAAAGGATTAATCTTAACTCGGCTATACTATACTCTATGCATTCACTCTTTCCTGGGAATTTTCCAAAGGATATAGGATCTGTAAAGAAATAGGCCCAAAGAACCAATAAATCCTTGAAAAATTGGGGACAAAATAAATAGCTTAACTTCAATTAGTTCAACTTAAGTTTTACTCCATATTTCCGTTTTTAACCCGTTTGTATTTTTGGAATCGAATCCGCAAATAAGGGAGCACTACAAAAACACATAGGTACAGTAATGATCAAGTGCAGCCATTAAACCATCAGTGACCTTTTTAAAAATTATTTTGCATCTCTAAAACGGAAGAATTCAGGGCAAATCTATATTAGTCTCAGTTTTGAGAATTTTATTATTTGTTAGGAGCTGGGGCCTTCCCCTTATGAAATAACTTCATAAAAATATTGTTAATTACGTTAGGAAACATTTAAAAATTCGATTCGGAAAAAAGAAATTAATTGGAAAGTTGAAAATAGATGTTAAAAATTATTTACAACTGAACGGTGAAATCTTTCTCCCCGGAAAAATTTACCAGGGATATTTTTCCGGGGGGAAAAATTTTTAGGGGGGAAATTTCACCGTGACACCGGCATTAAAGTATAATCAGTTTTGTGTTACGAGCTTGTTTAGCCCTAACATGTGAGACAACAGTCCAACACTTCTTTTTTACTGGATAAAGACATCACCAGGGATGGAAACTGGGTCATGGGTCATTGCGTCATGGGTCGTTTGGGTCGTTATTTTTGCTTGGGTCACTGGGTCTTGGGTCACTAAATTTGGAAAACCTTTGGGTCAGGGTGGGTCTGGGTCAAGCTTCCTGTGGGTCACTTTGGGTCTGGGTCAGCAATTTTGGTGGGTCATTTTCGGACTGGATCACATCGGCCTTCGGCGCGATCACTAAGAAATTTGTTAAATTTAGAAGTCATTTCGCAATTCGCAGAAATCAGTAGTTAGGTGTGACATGCTTTGCCATTCTATTCAGTCGATTCACATAGTATAACAGCACGTATACAAAGGTGGACACATTTCTGTGATTCTAAAATTTTACAACATCAACCACTTTGGTCGCAAAAGCAAAATGGCCAGCAAAACGCTGCAGTGGCTACATTATTTCTTTTAATTCCATCACTATTGAGAAAGTAATGAAAATGTTCCAATTTGCGCTAATTTTTAAAATTATAATGCTAGCTAAATGGTTTTAAAGTGCTTTAAATGCAAAACAAATGCTTCACAAAAATTTTGGTTCCTTACACCTTCCTTACACCATTACCAAGTTCAAATTTTAGTTACTGAAAAAAATTCAAACTTTTGAATTTGTTTGCCCCGTGTAAAACTTTAAAGTTATTGGTCAAAAAATCAAAAGTTAGGGCTTTTGGGAAGTCACGAAAGATATCTCGTCTCACATTTTCTTTAAATAAAAAACCTGGTCTTGGGTTGCACCTATCTAGTAATTCAAAATTGAAAACTGCCGGTCCATGTTTAGCTGGTTTTTTGTGAGAAAAACAAACAGTAGACCCAGTTTCATAAAATGAGTGGAATGTACTTATTTTTGCAATTTTTGCATCTTTCCAAAAATTAACAAAGTTAGAGAGTTTCAAAAACACTGCACAATGGGACAATCTTGGCTAGGTAAAGTCAGTCGGTGTAATGTTATTCTATTGGGTCATTTGGGTCTGGGTCAGGAAAATTCTTGGGTCAGTTGGGTCTGGGTCACGAAACCGTTTGGGTCATTTGGGTCTGGGTCACTATATTTTAATATTTTATGGGTCACTCTGGGTCTGGGTCAAATTTATGTTTGGGTCGAGTGGGTCATCATGGGTCACAAAAAGTGACCCAGTTTCCATCCCTGGACATCACACACCTTTGACAAGGACTTAGCTTAGTTAGCGTGAAACTAGCACCACGGTTTTATACCCGACACTATGTTCAGCACTATAGGAGGCACCCTTCTCTACTTATAGTTCTTATCTTCAACATTGGCCTAGTATGGTGTTCCGCTCGTTTTTTAACCGAAGGAGGTCTAATGCTCGCAAATGGAGGTATTTCGAGTTATTTCAATTTTGAGGTTCTGTTTGCACTATCTATCATCTATCATGACTGCCTTGGCTATAGAGAAATAATGAAAAACGCCTGCCTGCAGTCACTAAGGCAAAGCCTTAGTCCGAACAGGAGGGAGCCAATGGGAGCAGTGAGGGGTTGGCTTGGCGGTTGGCGGGTGGCTATCTCCTGTTTCGGACGAATGCTTTGCCTTAGTGACTGCAGGCAGACGCTTTCATTATTTCTCCATGATTAATGCTTGTATTCTTCGTAGATCCGCCTGCTAGCCCGCGTTTACCTCATTTTATTGATGACTTTGCATTGGCTGTAATTTTTATTCCGCTGGAGCGGAATATGTATACCTATTCCCCGGTGTTATAGCATGTAATGAATGTACGGTGTTGTTTTTGTCTTCAGCTTTTCCTGTCTTCAACACATGGGCTAGTATGTTTATTTTTTAGAGTCAAGTGCATAGGTTACATTCTCACCTATGTTTGGCCTGTGTTGAAGTTGCAATTTCTTAAATGCTCAGCTGGTTTTACTCATTTGGTTGGACATAAAACTGTCTAACTTCGCAGTAGAGGGTTATGCTTTTATCAGGATCAATAGCAGGATCCATTTCAGAATCGCTTCTTTCTAACATTCGGAGCATGCCTGAGAGTGCATCCTGAGTTTATGATCGGATTTTAAAATCAGGGTCCATGCCAGAATTTGGTTTTGCGATCTTCATTTTTGACAATGACTCAGAATCACCCCATTGACACCAGTCTAAGGTTAGAAGCGGGTTCTGGTTTTGAAGTCGATCCTGACTATAGCCAATAGTTTATAAAAGGAAGAATGAGACACTCTATCCTTCATAGTGCTTTAAGGTGGTGATTCCTTTTGGTCACATATTGCTGGTTGGCGGCATAAATGAAGATGAAATTTGACGAAACTTTCCGAAATAAGTTCTTTTAGCGTTCTAACACCCTCCACGCAAGCCCGATTCAAAAATTCGAGATTTCCGGTCAGGGCGGTTTTTTTCCAGTTTCCGAAAGTTTGGCAGCAGCTACACAGTTATGAATATATTCATTCGAAAGATCTCATTGAGCTTCATATTTTTGCTTTTTAAAGCAACTTTCTATCTTTTCACTACCGTGAGATATAGCCGATTTTCTTGTTTTGGCGTCGAAAACTTGTCATTTTTGCAGAAATCAAATAATCCAACGTTTCTTGAACTACGCAAGCCGTAAAATCAAACTAAGGGCGTCGATATGAAGGTCTCACAGGGACAAATTATCCGACGCATGATCGTCTTCCAACTGCTATCCTGTAGGCTGCTATCATAAAAAATGTAGCTTTTGCAAAAACACTACCAATTTTTTCCAAAGATTGTGGAGCATTCACCATGCAAGCTGGAGGGCTGCTACTTACCTTAATACGTTCTGCACAAATATACCCAGGGACGATTTTTTAGTTGCCCCGATTGCTGCTTTCTAGCTAAAGTAATCGCTTGACAAATTTGGAAAAAGTAGGCAAAATACAGGTTACGCACACATTTCAGCTTATTTCTCTACAACGAAGAGCGATTTCACAATAAATAAAAAATCGTCCCCAGCTATTTGATGGAGGTATCGAATGATATAACCGATGTCTCGCGAAAAAATTTACTTGACTCTGCAAAAATTCTGGAAAATTATACTTCTTCTAAAATGTGTTAAAAATATTTTTGAAAAGCAACATTAGTTTCATGGCATGCATTAAAAAGAGAAAATGTCAAGCTACATTTTGATATAAAAATGGCGACTTAACTCCAAGTAATGAATGAGTAATAATGGTGCAAACTTTATGTGACCAAAGGGAATCACCACCTTAAGCTTGAAATATGCTCGGCACATTAAGGCCAAAATCTCGGGAGGGGGGTACCACTTACCGTTGTTTATATGCGTTTGAACTAAAACGCATTTGATTGGCTAATCGCCTACCTTATGTCAAATTTACGTGTATATATAAGCGGACCTCCCCTCCAAAATCTCGGCGGGGTCGCGATTACACGTACAAGTTTGTAAAAACGTTTAGCTCTTCGCTGATTGGCTGTTTTCTAACGGCATACGGTAGCTAAAAATCAGCCAATCAGTGAAGAGCTAAACGCTTTTACAAACTTGTACGTGTAATTGGGACCCGCCGAGATCTCGGGGGGGGGGGTTCGCTTAAAATTACACACGTAATTACACACGTAAATTTGACATAAGGTAGGCGACTAGCCAATCAAATGCGTTTTAGTTCAAACGCATATAAAGATATGGTTAACGACGGTAAGTGGTACCCCCTCCGAGATTTCGGCCTTAATGTGCCGAGCATCTTGCAAGCTTAAAGCACTAGGAAGAGCCGAGTTTCTCACTCTTCCTTTTATAGACTCTTGCTATAGTCAACTTCATGAAAATGTAACAATTAATACCTGGTGCAAAAATCTTACCAATGCGATGTTCAAGGTAACTGAAACTAGATTGCAACTGAAACTAGATTGGGTAAAGACCTGAAACTCGGACTGAAACTAGTTTCAGTCTATTCTCAAAACATGAAGATTTGAAGGTTTTTAAAGCGGTTTTTTCGTTAATACTCTGTGGCGGAAGTATAAATAATCATAAATTTATGCATTTGATTATGTCTCAAGGCTAGAATCTGGCTCTGTTTTCACTCGTACAAAATGGCAGAAACGAAAAAAATCAGGAAAAGAAGGGAGTCTAAGCCAGAGAGAAAATTAGAACTTAACTATTAAGTAAAATTACTTATTGGATGCTCGAGAAATTTCATGTCTGAATTTGACCAAATGATGACGACTTCTGTAAGATACAACCGCAAGAGAAGCCTTCAGAAAGCTACAACCGCAAGAGAAGCCTTCAGAAAGCTACAACCGCAAGAGAAGCCTTCAGAAAGCTAAAACCCCAAGAGAAGCCTTCAGAAAGCTACAACCCCAAGAGAAGCCTTCAGAAAGCTACAACCCCAAGAGAAGCCTTCAGAAAGCTACAACCCCAAGAGAAGCCTTCAGAAAGCTACAACGCCAAGAGAAGCCTTCAGAAAGCTACAACCCCAAGAGAAGATTTCAGAAAGCTACAACCCCAAGAGAAGCCTTCAGAAAGCTACAACCCCAAGAGAAGCCTTCAGAAAGCTACAACCCCAAGAGAAGCCTTCACAAAGCTACAACCCCAAGAGAAGCCTTCAGAAAGCTACAACCCCAAGAGAAGCCTTCAGAAAGCTACAACCCCAAGAGAAGCCTTCAGAAAGTTACAACCCCAAGAGAAGCCTTCAGAAAGCTACAACCCCAAGAGAAGCCTTCAGAAAGCTACAACCCCAAGAGAAGCCTTCAGAAAGCTACAACCCCAAGAGAAGCCTTCAGAAAGCTACAACCCCAAGAGAAGCCTTCAGAAAGCTACAACCCCAAGAGAAGCCTTCAGAAAGCTACAACCCCAAGAGAAGCCTTCAGAAAGCTACAACCCCAAGAGAACAGTGCAGTGCACCTTTGACCAGTTAATTTCTCCGTTACTACTGTTCTTTTAGCGAAAACAACATACTATACAGGGACAGTTTGTCATAGATTCGCACAGTTTGGTATATACACTGCACTAGTACAATGCCACACTGTACTGACAGCTATACTGTAATATTTTGTAGCATATTCCGACCATAAAGGTATTGTAAAATTAAGCAAGAAGGCACCACGAATGTCTTGACCCTTTGTTGCTTTTTGGTGTTACAATGTTGCATGCAAGGATGACCTTTATCTCCCCTTTTATTCTTCCTTTGCAATGAAACATTCCTAAATTTCGTTAGAAAATCAAATTAGTTTCGAGGCGTACCAATTTTGTGTTGAGAGGCAAAGGTCATTGCTTAATTTAAACTTAAGCTTAAATAACGCAAATTTTACGTTGATGTATTTTGTTTCAGTTCATTAAAGTTTCAAATTCTGCGAAATCTATGAATCTGTTTCTGGGGGAGAGCTAGAGGTAGAAAAAACTCGGATTTTGTTGCATAAATTGGTGTTTTGGAGGCCAGCGTGGCTACAGAATGTCGAAAACTCCTTTGTTAAATCATTAAGGTTTTTGGTGTTTATATCAGTGAACAAGGGCTCAAAGACTGAGAAACAGATGCTGTTTTTAACGATCTAATACAGAATTTGACAGCGCAGTACCGCCAACCAAAATTTCAGCCTACGGAAAAGGATTTCAGCCTACGGATTAATGACCTACTTTTTGTCCACTCTCAGGAACACAACTTGGTTCGTGTCACCAGAGAGTAACAAAATTAAGCAAATAATGAATTTTAGTTTAAAATTAGGATGCCATTCGGCTTCCACGGAGACTTCCCTCACCCTTTTTTGCCAGTTCCTATTTTCATTCAGTTCATTTAATTAATGAAAATTAAACGGTCGTAATGAGAAATGTGATAATGGAAACTTTTAATATAAACTGATTACATTGCGACAAAGTCGCCAAACTGCTGTTCCAGTTGCATTGAAGTGAGCCAGGCTGCGGATTAAATCTGACCCAAAAACAGAATAAATAATCTTTGGCAACAGAGTAGCTAATTATGTCGCCAAACCGGGCAAATACACACAAATTGGCACAAAATAAGCAATAATATTGTCACCCAAATATGGACGGACAATGCAGGAAAAATACAGTCTAAGGCTGCTGGCGAAATACACAAATTTCTATAGCAGCCTACGCAAAGCTATGCAGTATTTTGTTGGCAACCGAAGATGAATATGAAGATTTTTCTTTAACGGAATAAAATAAAATATTGACCCTTCCCTACCATAACCACTTCTTAAAGTTTACGGGTTTAAAAAGATTAAAAAACTACCACTGAACGTAGTTGTTTTTTGCGACACATTAACGTTGATTTAATGACAAAATTACTATCGCTACATAGCGTTTCTTGTAACAATTTCACAGATTTAGTGAAAATTCTTAAAAAAACTTCTGTCACCCATATAGGGACAATATTCCTATCAGAATCTGTATAAGTTAATACTGAATCTCTGATTAACTTCTAGGACCAAGCTTTGGGTGAACCTAATAAAAAATGACTGCAAACTAGTTTGGGATGTATTATTTATAATAGTAGTGTTGCTGTAGAACCATTACATAACGGCTGACTACAATTACCAAAACTGAAACCTGTTTTGTCGGACATTACCTATTTTGTTGGAACGAAAACGTGCAGCTTTTTATATGTATCATCAAGAGTCAATAATAAAGAGTATGAAACTCTTACACTAGCACGTATAAATCATGCTAGGTATATATGCTCGGTTCATTAACTGGTGACCCCCCCCACGAAAGTTCCGGGGGGGCCCACTTTGCACTAATTACATACTTTCACATAAGCGTGTGTCTGCTCGCTGATAGGCCCACTAGCCTAAGGCTTACCGTACGTAATTTATTAGTTATTTTAATTAAGTAATTATAACGTTAATTAGATTAATGCATTTAAAAAACTAATTCGACAATTCTGTAGCATTTCTTCTGCTCTTTCCAATGATATAAAAATTGTTGCACACTACATTCCTGCGAATTTTTGTATTGTGCAACAATTTTTATATCATTGGAAAGAACAAAAGAAATGCTACAAAGTTGTCGAATAATTTTTTAATTGCATTAATATAATTAAAGTTATACTTAATTAATTAAAAACTAATAAACAAATGCCTACCGTGAGCCTAAACTAATTAGCGAATCAGCGAGCAGACACACGCTTATATGAACGCGTGTAATTAGTGCAAAGTGGGACCCCCCGCGGAAGTTTCGGGGGGGGTCCCGAGTTAATTAACCGAGCATACCTAGCATGATTTGTACATGCACAAAACAGCAAAACTAAACGGTAAACATTTAAACCTAACAAAGTACAGTCTAGCGTTCAGTGCAGGGGGGCGTTGCACTTGTGCAGCGTAGCATCAGGAGTTAAAGCAGTTCCTGTACAAAACCCATCAGTGTAATGCTGCAAACAGAAGTAAAATGCTACACTGTAGTAGTACAGTTCAGCAGGCCTTAGTTTCCTAGTACACTGACAATGATGGTTTGTAGTGAATGCTATACTGTAGAACGACATAGATTGGAAACTGTACGAATATATGGGCCAGCCAATATATGACAAACTGACCAGGGAAATGAACAACAAAATGCTGCATTGTAAACAGGTGTTTGAAATTGAAAACTGATCAAAATAAAATGCTGTGTTTATTATTGAAAATTGCTATTTTCGTCAACAGTAGCCATCATTCGCTTAATAATAAGTAAACAAATAAACAAACACATTAAAACAGAACTATGTAGTTCTAAATAAGAAAGGTAGTAGCGGTCGTAGGTGTCAGTGGTGGCTCTGTACAGTAGGGTTGTAGCTTTCAGGAGGCTTCTCTTTGGGTTATAGCTTTCAGCAGGCTTCTCTGGAGGTTGTACAGTTGTAGCTGTCATAAGACTTCTCTTGGGGTTGTAGGGTTGTAGCTTTCAGAAGGCTCTCTTGTGGTTATAGCTTTCAGCAGGCTTCTCTGGGGGTTGTACAGTTGTAGCTGTCATAAGACTTCTCTTGGGGTTGTAGGGTTGTAGCTTTCAGAAGGCTCTCTTGGGGTTGTAGCTTTCAGAGGGCTTCTCTTGGGTTGTAGGGTTGTAGCTTTCAGAAGGCTTCTCTTGGGGTTGTAGCTTTCTGAAGGCTTCTCTTGGGGTTGTAGCTTTCTGAAGGCTTCTCTCGGGGTTGTAGCTTTCTGAAGGCTTCTCTTGGGGTTGTACCTTTCTGAAGGCTTCTCTTGGGGTTGTAGCTTTTTGAAGGCTTCTCTTGGGGTTCTAGCTTTCTGAAGGCTTCTCTTGGGGTTGTAGCTTTCTGAAGGCTTCTCTTGCGGTTGTAGCGTTCTGAAGGCTTCTCTTGCGGTTGTAGCGTTCTGAAGGCTTCTAGGGTTGTAGCTTTTCTAGAGGTCGCTTTGGGTTGTAGCTTTTCTATAGGTCGCTTTGATAGCCATTACCAGCCTAACACTAGCTATGTATAGCACCACCATTCCATATTGCTTGGGTTGTAGAATTTGCAACAGCCTTCTTGATTAAACTGCAGCTTGCTTTCCTGTGTGGGGGGAGTAAAAATTGGGATTGTATTTGGTAAAGGTCTTCTAGAACGCTTCGCTAGCTTTCAGGTAAGCGCTGGGGGGAGGGGGAGATAGCATAGGATTGTATTTTGTAAAGGTCTTCCTTGATTTCAGCACGTTTCATGCATGTGGGTGGGCTATCTATTAAAAAGATTGTAGGGTTGTAGTCTACAAATACTTTCAGACCAGCCAGGGAGCAACCTAGTAAAAAACTCGAGCACCTAATGAACAACGTTTCCAAAACCCGTCGAACACAAAACAACAATGAAAAAATTCGAGCACTTTATACCCCCCCCCCTTATTTCCTCATTTTCGCATTTTGTACGAGTGAAAATTTGGCCTAGAATCTGCAGTTTTCGAATGAACTGAAACTGAAACTCCGACTGAAACTAAAACTGAAACTGAAACTATTTTGTGATCCAGACTGAAACTGAAACTGAAACTATTTTGGGAGGGGACCTGAAACTGAAACTGAAACTGAAACCGTCTTGGACCGCCGACTGAAACTGAAACTGAAACTAAAATCGGTTACTGAAACAACCAAGTGTACATAATATAAGAGTGTGCCACTAGGCACACTCTATGATATCCGAGCAAAAGGTATGCTCTGCTCGATAACGGCCCATCCCCCTCCCGCAAATTAAACCCATCACTTCAAAGAATTTTGTGCGCGCGCTATGTTTGTGTTCTAAAGCTCGAAGCAGGCACAAAATTCGCGCACACACTGCTTGTGTTTTCGAACTTAAGCACATAAACACAAGCGAGTAAGCGTACCCCCGTTTCGACTTGGTACTGATTTGAGGGTCACTAGGGTCTGATTTGCGGGGGAGGGTGGGCCGTTATCGAACAGAGCAATGTTTTTGCTTTGACAACATAGAGTGTGCCTAGTAGCACACTCTTATATTATACTCTTGTTATTATCAAGAGTACTATTATTGTTGTTGAAATTGATGTACTTCAGCTTATGTTTGATGGAACCTATCATAAGATCAGTTAAAACGGCAGTGATTTTTAGTTGTGATGTATATGTTACGTACAAAACCCGAAATCGTACAAAACTAGTTTTGTATGGGTCATTTTGTACAAAACTAGTTTTGTATGGCCTCCGCCGTACAATTCTAGTTTTGTATGGCTTTTCTTGTTAGTTTTGTATGGCTGTGATAGTACAATTCTAGTTTTGGACGTACAAAACTGTTTCAAAAAATTCCTACACTCATTTTCTTTATTTATTAGCGCAAGTATTAGTGAGTATATTTATATACTGATCTGTTTTTATTTGTTGCTGCACGATTCGCTATTGTGGCAGTCACTTGTACACAGTCGGTTATTCTTTTTGCAGAGACATCGCTTTGAAATGCACTTGGTTTTACAGCAGCAAAATACTTTTCCTTGAATGAAGCCTACCACGGATTCTTCTCCAACCGCTGAACGCAAACTAACTTCTTTATCCGGAACCATATCTAGCCGAACAAACTTTTCCTTAGTTGGTTGAATTTCGTTTCTGGCGAAAAGTCGTTTAAGTGTTCCTGCTTTTGTCCCAATTTGATAAAACCCATCAGGTGTTGCGTCCGTCACAACGCCCAGCAGGTTTCTAGGATTAGCAGAACTTCTATCAACAGAAGGTATTGGTACAGCTACCGCATCGCCCACCTGCAGGGGACCAAACTTTTCGTTCGATGCTTGCAGCATCCGTGATGCTTGCTCGTTCATTGACCTTCTAGCTTCTGCGCAACTACAAGTACAAATTTAAAGCCGTTATCAGGTCTACTTTGGAAATCCACCAGGTCAACCTGTCAACGACTTTGAAAAACGTTGCTCACGATAGGTTTCACCACAACCCCTTTGTGCTGAATTTGACTTTTCCTGGCAACGTTCACACAATGAAGCGTAGATATCTACCATTTCTCTTGTGATATTCCGACACCAAAGGAAACAAGAGGTTAGGATTATCTGCAATGAACTAATAAACAGACCATGTACAACAGAATATTATAGACATTACATTTATTAGATATAGGGGATAATCAAGAAAATTATACAATAACAAAGACCGTATACAGCAAAATTTGAAACTACTGAAATAAGAAAAACGGTGCACAACACTTTACCAACTCAGATTGGATGTTGAATATACCAAAATGTAGAGAATTTTTAAAGT
>JASAND010004813.1:0-85067 GCA_030248195.1 Trissonchulus latispiculum
TTTGCTGCTAAATAAATAATTAATTTGATTTATAAATTTACCTAACCTAAATTTTGGGTGGTGTCGTGTTCACCAAAAAGTGAACCCTTCACCGCTCAACTCAAATGCATAGACAAATACCATCCCACAAATTTCATCGGAAAGAAGAAAAGAAAAAAATGTGATGGCTAACCAGACAGAGTCAAACTGTCGACGGTCGCCATTTGTTAAACCCAAGCTAACTGTCTGGAACTTAACTTAGGTTTGAGAGGCGAAGCGATTGCAGGTCTAAAAAGCGGGCCTAGATTCCAATTCTACCTACCTAACTAAACTCTAAAAGTTACCATAATGTCCGAGAAATCGTTGACGAAAGCATCGTTAACCAACTAGGAGAGTTGTGGCGTGACAATTATTTAATGGCGTAAACAAGCACCCAACCGACTCGTAAAGAAATCAAACAACACACTGAACCAAAAGTTCACAAGTAACGTCAAACAGTCAAATATGCAAATTAGGTAAAATTTACTTCCTTTTTGAGTTGTTAGACTGAAACCGGATTTAACTGGTTTTTGACAAGAATTTCAGCTAGGTGAGCTGAACCCTTGCTGTTGCATATTTTGCACTCTTTATACAATGCATATCCTTTTAACTGAGCTCGACTTAGATTTGCCAATTCCACAGATAAACTGACAGGTCCTCATGAAAACTGACTTTAAATCTCCATTGCACCCCAGACATCCGAACTTCTTTTCTTTCACAAGATTTGAAGTTGGACCACACTTTTCCGTAAATCCGGATATAAATCTGTCAGTGGGCTCCCGAATTATGGCCCATTTTTCCCAACTTCGATCGTACCAAACCTTTTCAAACATTTTTCTGGAATATCGATGTGCCTAAATAGAGTTAAGAAAGCTTTTAAAAATATACTTAATAAGGTGACGTGAAGTTAACAACTCAAATATAATTTTGACCTGGTCTAGAAATGTTCACCCATATAAATGTTTGTATGCATTTAAGGAAGATTATCTCTTCCTCTGATGTATAGGAAGATTATATCTGCCTTCTGTTGATCTAAATTTCGAATACACGGTTACGAAATGTTGCTGTAATCTACCCCTCCCCAAACACCAAGCGTTACCATTTATAAATAACCTGTTTCGCTTAAGGTGATGGTCTCGTTTACCGCAAATTTTGGACATGAAATCTAGGAATGCGCAGTTACAACTTACACTGGAAGCCATCAAGTCTTGCAAGTCGGAAATTCAAAATCAGGAATCTGAGCCTTCTACTTCTGCGAAAGTCCCTATTGTAGCATCAGCTCAAGCTACTCCAGTGCGGCAGCAAAGCTCGCATTTAGAATTCCAACCCTCTCGGCGCGATCTCAAAAACGTTACGTGTTATTGCTGTGGCAATTTAGGCCATTTAGCATCAACCTGTGCTATGCGTTATCCAAATGGAAATTCAAACTTTTGGCGCGGTCGCAAGCGCAAAACCTATTTTAACGGCTATCAGAATCAAAGTTGGAACCGCGAAGAAGATAACTGTTCACTTGACAACGATCAGCAACGCGGCGCTCAGGCAAATGTTCTTCTAGATCCATCAGGCAAGCCTTTCCAACTTATGCCCTATGAGCAGTACCAACAGGCGCAACATCGAACTTCTTTCATTGGACCTTTGAAGCCATCTGTTTTGAATTTTTCGGACTATGAGAGGCGAGAATCTTCGCGGCAAAACGGTGCACAATTTCAGTCTCCACCTGAAGTAAATTCTACCTTAATCTCTACTACAGTTTCGAATTCTAATCCAAACGTTTGCTCAGTCCTTGCTAATTCAGATAACATCGTGGAAAGTTTGATGAAGTCCTATCCAAATCAGAAGTCAATTTCTTGCGATCAAATTTGTTCGGGCTTTTGTTCTTACGCTGGAGTGGTAAAGTCAAACTTACCTCCGAATCATCAATTTGGACGAACAAATTTGCCAAATTATCAAAATTCTTCGAATACGTATGTACGTACAAGTCCCTCCACTAATGTTTCTTTTTCAACCAACGGTTTTTCTGGAAATTTAGTGCCAAATCAATTTCAGGCAACGGAACGTGTTCTTTTTATGCCAGACCAGCAACGCTGGGTAAAGTTGGTACCGGTAGATCGGCACAAGGTCGACATGCGTAATGCACTTTTTCTGCGACCAATTCAGCAAAATTCATTGGTACCTCATCAAGCAAATTTTCAGCGCGCAACTTCGCGTTCTGGTCAAACTTTTCGGAATTCACGTATCCAAAATCAGAATGCTAGCTTTAGGCCTACGAATTTTCAGCATCCTAGGTTTTCTCTTCCAAATTTTCGGTATAATTTTCCATTTCAAAGGCATCAGCCTAGATTTTTCAACGCGCCGACAAATTTTTATCATAGGGGAAGTGCTTCAAGAATGGCGTCTTCGAACAGGCGCAGTTGCGAAAGCCAAGCGTTTTCTTTTGGACCTCGCGTGGTTTTCGCATCTGCAAATGCCTCATCCAATAGAATAGGGACATGCACATCTAGTTCACCTAATCAAGGAGTGCCTTCAGGAGCGAACTTTTTGGCTCGCCTCTCGGAGAACACTCAGCATAACGATGATACTAGTCCACAAGAAAAGACGGGTGCCTCTGTCTACCATAGTGAAAAATACGCGCCAGTTCAATTCATAAATCAGAATACATCCTTAGATGATAACTTGGATAGATTGCAAAGGCTTAGAACAATTGAAGAGGCATCCACTCAAGGAAAGGCAAAAGAAACATCTCCGAAAATCCAGAAAACTGAGGAAGAACTCAGTAAACGCAAGGGAGAAAAGCCTTCAAAGGGTAAACGGGTACGTACGAAACATGAAAAGACAAAGAAAAAGATCAAGTCGTAGGTATTGGACCCAGATTTTCCGGACAAATTTCTTTTTGAGGATGTTTTACTTTCATACTCTGATGCAACATCAACCGAAGAAAGTTCCGAGGAAAGTTCTGATTCTGATTCTGTTTCGTCAAGTGGGGAACAAAAGGTTTCCTACTCTCAGCCAGAAAAGGCACCAAAAACTGAGCCTGTTTTTAACAATCGGAACTATTTAATGGCTTTTGCTCAGGAAGATAAATATTTTGTTGGAGCTCAAGCAAAAATTCCGCCTATTCATTCGCCAGTGGTTGTAGTGTCTGTCTCTGGTTTGAATACGTTAGCCTTACTAGATACTGGTGCGAATATCTCGGTTATTTCGAAAAGCTTTGTTGAGCATTTACAAAAGAAGTCACCAGAGGCACTCACGCCCGGCGAGCGACGTTTTGCTTCAGCTACCGCAGCTAATGGTACTCCGATAGATTTTTCTGGCTCAGTCAAATTGAATTTGTCTTTTCAAGGATATATATGGCCTCACGAATTTCTTATCAGTGAACATTGCCCATACGATGTTTTACTTGGTTCTGACTTTCTTTCAACCTATAATTGGTCGATGTTATTGGGCAGACATTCAATCTACCATCCTCTTTTTAAAGAAGTGCCTCTTTTAGGTGCACCTCAGTTGGATAGCACTTTGCAAGTTCTTGGAAAAGAAACTCCAAAAGTCTCAAATATTTTTCTTAGAGTTGGAGTTAGTGTGCAACCTAATTCAGAAGCATGGGTTCCAATAGCTTGTGAATCAAATGAACAAAATCCAAATACCGAGGATAATGACGAAGTTCTTTCTCTCATACGTACTTATGCATCCAAAGTACAACCCAAGACAGCTCCTTGGCCTTCAAGTTTTCAAGATCCACCAAAAATGGTACGAAATTCTATGAAAATTGTTGAAAAGTATAATTGCTATGTGGTTCCTGGCATTGTTTCTAGTGAAAATCAATCTCAATACGTTCGAGTGTGGAATCTTGGTCCTGAACCTTTGGACCTACGGCCAGGAATGCTATTAGCTTATGCTGACGATTTAGTTTCAGTGAAAAATCCTAAAGGCAAGGAAGCTTTTCTGCATATGGGTGATAACTGGTTTGAGCAGGAGTACGTATGTGAGTCAGATCTTTTTACGGGAGAAAACCCACAAGTCAATTCAGCTATTCATAGTTCAAACATTAGGGAAACGATACAAGAACAGCAACAACACCCTAAAGAGGAAAAGCCGTTAACAAAGGAAGAACAATATGAACAATTTCTGAAAGAAGCTCAGATAGATAAATTCGAATGCTCGGAAAAGTCTAAGGAAAGGTTCAAGAAGCTATTGCGTAAGTACGTACATGTCTTTGCTACGCCTACTAACTTAGGAAAATGTACAACTGGACAACATCTGATTGACACTGGTATGGGTGGACCAGTAACAGCTAAGGCCTACAGAGTGAATCCTAATGAAAGACTACAAATTGAAGAACACATTCGGAAGATGTTGGATCAAGGTATTTGCTCTCCATCGAATAGCCAATGGTCATCTCCATGTATGCTGGTAGCTAAAAAGGATGGAACGACAAGGTTTGTCATCGATTACAGGAATCTGAACAAGATAACTTGGAAAGACCGATATCCACTACCTAAGATAGATGAAATTCTAGATATGTTCAGCAAAGGAAAATTTTTCTCCACCTTAGATCTTAATAATGGCTACTGGCAGATAGAAATGTTTCCACCTCACAAAGAGAAAACTGCATTTATTTCACATATGGGACTTTTTCATTTCAATGTCATGCCTTTTGGATTAACGAATGCTCCAGCAACGTTTCAACGCATAATGGAGCGCATTTTTACTGAACTTCCAGTTTACATCGATGATCTGCTGATCCCTTCAAACGATGAGGATCATCATTTGAAAATGTTGGAAGTTGTTTTTCAAAAATTGACCGACCATGGTCTTCGATTGAAAATGAAAAAGTGTGTCTTCTTTCGCAAACGAGTTGAATATCTTGGACACTTTATTTCAGAGAAAGGCATTGAAACTGATTCCCGTAAAGTAAGTGCAGTCCAGAATTTTCCTGTACCTAGAACAGTCAAGCAGCTACGTGGATTTTTAGGTATGGCAGGTTACTATAGGCGATTTATTCAAAATTTTAGTACCATAGCCGGACCTTTGAATAATCTATTGAAGAAACAAGAATGTTTTCATTGGACTGATGAATGCCAAACAGCGTTTGATAGTTTGAAAACTGCGTTAACTCAGGCACCTGTGTTGGCATACCCAAATTGGGATAATCCATTTTTGTTAACAACTGATGCTAGTATTCAAGGTCTCGGTGCGGTACTAGAGCAAGAACAAGAAGGTGAATCAAGACCAAAACCAATCGCTTATGCAAGTAGATCTTTAGTAGGTGCAGAAAAGAAGTATGAAATATACGAACTAGAAGGATTAGCTGTAGTCTGGGCATGTAAACATTTCCAACATTATTTAAGACATCGCCAATTCACCCTATATACTGACAACGAAGCTCTTAAGTACATCTTTACTTGTCCAAAGCGTCAAGGCAATAGCAGACTAGCTAAGTGGCATATAGCATTGCAAGAGTAAAAATTTACAGCATTACATCGAAAAGGGGTTGATAATCCAGTAGCAGATGCTCTTTCGCGTAATCCAAAGTCCAAGGACAACTTTTTGGCTGACATTGCGACGGCGGATTCACGATTGCAGCAAGTACGTACGCAAAATAACAACATAGAAACAACATCTGAAAATGAAGAAGAGTTTGATGTAACTGAGGACATGTATCCACCTGTATTCGCCATTGAAAAGTTTTCTGATGAAAGTTGGAGTCAAGCTTTAGATGAAGATCATGAATTTGGTCCTTTAAAAGACTATATGGAAACTGGTCGTTTAACAACGGACGAAAACGTTTGGCGTTTAATTCGTTTTGAATCGGATTTTGTTTTGGAAAACGGTATTTTGTATAGACATCATATTGATTCGTGTGGACGAAGGAGATTAGCGTTACCTCGACAAGTGTGCGTCCCACAAAAGTTTCGAAACTATATTTTACATCAATACCATAGTGCAATGGATACTGGTGGACACCAAGGAGTACCTCATACTCTTTATAAGATAGCTACTAAATACTATTGGCCAACGTTAACTAGAGATGTAACTGCATACGTACGTAACTGTATTGTTTGTGCGAAGTTTACTATTGGACCGAAACAACCGCAAGCTCCTATGAAACCTTATCCACCTGTGACTAGGCCATTTGAACGGATTTACCTAGATGTTTGTCATTTTCCAACTAGTAAGAAGCAAAAGGTATGTGTTCTTGTTTTGATAGATCAATTAACACGTTGGGCAGAAGCGTGGCCTCTTAGGAATGAAAAATCTGAAACGTTAATACATACGATTTTGTATGAATTTATTTTACGTTACGGCGTACCTAATGAAATAGTCACGGATCAAGGCCCAAATTTTCAGTCAGAAGTAACATCGACATTTTTTAAGCTACTAGGTACAAAGAAGCTACGTACGACAGCTTATCACCCTCAGTCTAACGCACTTGTAGAAAGGGTAAATGGTACTATACGTGAAATAGTTAAGAAATACATAGATACGTCACAGAAGGACTGGGATTTCAAACTGGCTTTTGCAATGCATGCGTATCGAACATCTTTTCATTCTACCATTCAAGATACACCATACTTTCTACTCTTTGGTCGCGACTGTCAAGTTCCTGAAGATCTGCTTTTTGAAAAATTGGATAAACCTGTTACTTCTTTAAATGCTTATAAAACATCTGCTATGCGGGAATTAACGGAAAACTGGCGTTTGACTTCGCAAATTATTAAGGACAAAACAGACTTGGTTAAGCAAAGGTACGATAGAAATGTACGTATGAAACATTTTGACGTCGGACAGCTAGTTATGCGAAATATATCTCAAGTACCAGTACCACAAGGACATATGGCAAAGTTAGCTCCGAAATACGATGGTCCTTAGCGCATAATTGAAAAGATTTCGGAACAAAATGTGCGTTTACGGTGCTTACAAACTGGGAAGGTAAGTAACACAATTCACGTCAATCGACTCAAGAAACTACCAGATGTGCATCCTCAATTTACCGATGATACAGCTGAACAATTTGATGACTTATTCCAAGATACGCCTAAGGAAACGGCTACGGAAAACAGGGAGGACAAAAACAATGATGCGGGTAGCAATACTGAAGGATTAGAAAATACTGTAAACGAGGTCGAACAAGGGCAAAATACCATCGAAGAAACAAATCAAGACGAAACTGCATCCAATGCTAGTCAAGAAATGGCAATAATCATCAAGCAGTTTAAAAACACTACTGCACCAGCACCGCATGCACTAGTTAGTAGGTCATTTATTCCATCTTTACTGCGTCCTATACCAAATTTATTCCGTTTTGTCAACACTATGTCTTTTCAATAGTAGTCATTAGGTTGTCTAGTCCTCTTCCACTTACTTAAATTATTTTGCACAATTTAAACGTTGCACTTGTTTTCTATTTAATTTAAAGGCAGGTAATTTGCTAATGGCTTAGTCATTCCCTATAGCCAGGTCCAACAGGCTACGTCGACGGCTAGATAAAACCAAGGAGACTGATACATGGCATAACTATTTGGAGGATCCAGCCTTCACTAGTGTTCATGGCAGCGTTACGCCACTTTGTTGGGATCATGGAAGCCACGACATGAGTTTCAAAGACCTACGGAACGGTAGTCTGTTCCATATAGGTATCAGTAAGATTCAAACGGGTTAAAGATTTGTTTTGATTTTCAACTGCCATTTAAATTACGTTTGTGCTAATTCAGAGTATTCTGTTAGACTATTCTTTCCAGAGTCGTTAGCCATGTGTACGTCTAACCCTATCTTAAAATCGTATTGGTTGCCGTAGCTTGCAGAAGGCAGTTGTGTATTCAACTTTTGGGTTCCTTGAATTTTCTTGTTTTGGACTTCCTAATATCGCACTATATTGTATTCTTTTATGCCTTCAGGTGCTTTGATTAGTTCATTGGCTCTCATTTGGCAGCAAATCAGATGGATTGTCTTTTCTTCTAAGATGCTAAGAATATCCTTCGGAGCGAGCACAGATCCAGGAATGGATACGTCGGATCAATGGTTCTACTGGAACTTCATTAGTCTCTACTGGTCCTCTCACTTTTCATTCATAGTAACATCAAACGGTATATGTGTCTTACATTCCTACCTACGTTGGTGAGTTATCTTTCTGGATAACCTACACAACAGGGACATTGGTTGTGCTGAGTGCGAACTTTTTGGCTCGCTTTCTAGTACATACCATGTCCCATCCACTTCAAATGCAAATTCTGACTTAACCAGTAGCGTATAAATCGCATTGAAACGTCTGTTAATTTTTAGTGATTTTTGTTTCCTCACGAATCGGAATTTTGTTGTAGCTTAAACTCGTAGCATTTAATTCTTGTAGTTTGGTATGCGGAAAGGAAGCTTTTATTAGTAGTAATGAAACGAGGCTCGTTGTTTGTTGCGTTTTGAATTAAAAGCCTCATAATACGATTACGAAGCAGTGATTTATATATATACTTGCGTAGTTTTGCTAATAATTGAACGAATTCGGAGTTTGAAGTAGTTTTTTTTACAGTGGCGTAGTAACTTTTTGCAGTGTATACTTAATTCGTTGTGTTTGTTTTTCTGTTGCAGGATTTCTTGCCGTTTTTTTTGTATGTACAGTCAGTAATCGTAGTAATAACATTGTACAGTTAACAATTGCATTGGTAGTTGTTGTACAGATTTTTGTGTTATCTATGCTTATCAGAATATACCTAAAAAGCAGCATTTCGCGAAAAACTCAAAAACACTTCTGTTTATATATATTAACTTTGTTGTTTGTGATTTTCATTCAATGATTTTGTTGTTTATGTCGGTATGTCTATGATGTTTTGTTGTTCGGAGCTTACAAAGGGTTCACATATGTGTAGCTTGTAATCTTGAGCGATCTATCTCTAGTTTAGCCTCAAACGAATTATTTTTATTTTTCTCAAATTTCGAAAGATTTCATAGACGATAAATGTGGTTCGTGTTTGTTTTGCACTGATTGGGGCTCTGTGTAGCCTGTATTTCTAACTGTGAAGATCGCAGCTCCCGCCTATGGGACTCGATTTTCTCTCTGGCCTATTACTACGGATATAACGACTCCATATGATGGCACTTCAGCCTTTTCAGCTCCGATCCTGTTTAGAGTTCATACGGTTTTGAACTCCTCCCGAAAGTTATTCTGAAGACCATCCTACCAAATACTTTTAAATAACGACAACTACAAGAAGACAGCGCATCATTATAGACATTTGAACTTTCAATCGTTTTGTGTACATACTTTATATGCATGTTCACTAGTTTAGTTTGTATAATCTGTTGTCTTGTTATTCTTCTACCTATTCGCTAGCGTTTTGTATTTATATTTGCCGGCTTTGTATTATTTGTTTGCTGTTTTTGTGAGAGCTCTGTGATTTGTATTGTAATTTTGATTTGCTTTGTAAATAAGTGGTACTTTTGTTAGCTATGTCATCCTATCTTGTGTTTGTATACTTGTTTCGTCTAGTGATGTATTCCGTTCCCCAGCTTCATTTCCCCTATATGTATACGTATGTGTTGTATTGGTTTTTTTGCTGGAAGATCAGGTGATCTTAGTTTTTTCAGCGGCGGAGGAGAATCCGTACGCAAGGTTTCAAAACTTCTAATTCGCAAATTTTTTTTCTTCATAATACTTTATATTTCAATATTTAGTGTTATATTAATGCTTCGATAGTTGTACAGATTATTTGTTAGCTAGGATTTTTCTATTTGTAGTAACTTAGTTAGGATTGTATTTGTCTGTGAATTGTCTCTAGCTAGGTCCTTTGTGTTTGTTCGACTTGTATTATGTATTGTGTTTAACTAGGAATTGTGTCCAGGTCATGTACAGTTTAGCTATTTTTGTATATCTAGTAGTTGGTTACCTACTCGGTTAGCATATAAATAATTGTGTGTTTGTTCGTATGTTTGTATTAGGATAATTGTGAGTGTGATTGTACTGGTACCGTGAATGCGTTTGTATGAATGTTGTACTTCTATTGTTTTTGTGGTCTTCCGTAATAGTGGTTTGTATCATTTGATGTAACTTTCTATGCAAGATTGTTTTTCTATTTTCTTGACTACTTGTTTTTCCACACCTGGTTGGTTGCAACTACCTACTGTCTTTCGGGTATTCTTTTACTCCCTGCGTTTCGATACTTTCGCCTGGCTATGACTTCCACTTTGCTGCCAACTTCTAACTTTAATTCTCTTAACTTCTATATGTAGTTTCTTACTTGTAACCATGGGTAAACGTGCCAGGATACGTTCCTCATAACTGGTCTCAAGGGATTGGTGTGCGATCTGCTTTTTAACGTTGAAATTTTCCTCAATTTCCAATTACTGAATTACGGTAGCATTCCCTATCGCCCTTGTATTTTAGCAGGCGCTAAAATTTTTCTATCCAGGGGAGGATGTCAAAAACCAGTTAAATCCGGTTTCAGTCTAACAACTCAAAAAGGAAGTAAATTTTACCTAATTTGCATATTTGACTGTTTGACGTTACTTGTGAACTTTTGGTTCAGTGTGTTGTTTGATTTCTTTACGAGTCGGTTGGGTGCTTGTTTACGCCATTAAATAATTGTCACGCCACAACTCTCCTAGTTGGTTAACGATGCTTTCGTCAACGATTTCTCGGACATTATGGTAACTTTTAGAGTTTAGTTGGGTAGGTAGAATTGGAATCTAGGCCCGCTTTTTAGACCTGCAATCGCTCCGCCTCTCAAACCTAAGTTAAGTTCCAGACAGTTAGCTTGGGTTTAACACTCTTAGTGATTAAGGCCGGGGTCATGATTTGCACGATAACGGCTGTCCCGCTACACAAATTATAACCCAGTGACCCCCTTCCACAAATGAGTACCTAGTCCACATTTGTGTATGCTCACTCGCTTGTATGTTTATGTGTTGAAGCTCGAAAGTGGCCAGTTGCTGACAGAATGTTTTCGGCATCAACACATAAACATACAAGTGAGTGAGCATACACAAATGTGTAGTAGGTACTCATTTGTGGGAGGGGTCACTGGGGTCTAATTTGTATAGGGGGTCAGCCGTTGTCGTGCAGATCATGTCCCCGGCCTTAGTAACTAAGAGTGTGACGCTTGTCACACTCTTAGTTATTGTGTACTCTTGAAGAAACTGTACTAAAGATATTATCTTTGACTTAGTTCTTACTTTTGTCACAAGTTTTATATGAGAAAATATGAGTTTTTACCCCATTTTTTAAACTTTTACCCCATTCAACACTCGATTCACAATAACTTAAATAATAGTATTAATTATTAGTATCCATAATATTGATGTTAACGTTAACAACATTAATAATTAATTTATCCAGTTTGCTGCGTGGTTTTTTCGACAACCATACTTGGCGAACCAAATTTTGTTGGCAGAACTTTTTGCTGGAGAGCCACTAGTCTTGTATTTGTATATTTGTTTAGTCTAGTAATGTATTCCGTTCCCCAGCTTCATTTCCCCAGTATGTATACGTATGTGTTGTATTGGTTTTTTTTTGTTTTTTGTCGAAAGATCGGGTGATCTTTGTTTCTCAGCGGCGGAGGAGAATCCGTACGCAATGCTTTAAAATTTTTAATTCGCAAATTTTTTCTTCATAATACTTTATATTTCAATATTTAGTGTTATATTAATGCTTCGATAGTTGTGCAGATTATTTGTTAGCTAGGATTTTTCTATTTGTAGTAATTTAGTTAGAATTGTATTTGTCTGTGAATTGTCTTTAGCTAGGTTCTTTGTGTTTGTTTGACTTGTATTATGTATTATGTTTAACTAGGAATTGTGTCCAGGTCATGTACAGTTTAGCTATTTTTGTATATCTAGTAGTTGGTTACCTACTCGGTTAGCATATAAATAATTGTGTTTGGTCGTATATTTGTATTAGGATAATTGTGAGTGTGATTGTACTGGTACCGTGAATGCGTTTGTATGAATGTTGTACTTCTATTGTTTTTGTGGTCTTCCGTAATAGTGGTTTGTATCATTTGGTGTAACTTTTTATGCAAGATTGTTTTTCTATTTTCTTGACTACTTGTTTTTCTACACCTGGTTGGTTGCAACTACCTACTGTCTTTCGGGTATTCTTTTACTCCCTGCATTTCGCTATTTTCGCCTGGCTATGACTTCCAATTTGCTACCTTTTCTAGCTTTAATTCTCTTAATATCTACTTCTAGTTACTTTTCTTGTAACCATGGGTAAACGTTCCAGGATACGTTCCTCATAACTGGTCTCATGGGATTTGTGTGAGATCTACTTTTTAACGTTGAAATTTTCCTCAATTTTCAGTTACGGAATTACGATAGCATTCCCTATCGCCCTTGTATTTTAGCAGGCGCTAAAATTTTTCTATCCAGGGGAGGATGTCAAAAACCAGTTAAATCCGGTTTCAGTCTAACAACTCAAAAAGGAAGTAAATTTTACCTAATTTGCATATTTGACTGTTTGACGTTACTTGTGAACCTTTGGTTCAGTGTGTTGTTTGATTTCTTTACGAGTCGGTTGGGTGCTTGTTTACGCCATTAAATAATTGTTACGCCACAACTCTCCTAGTTGGTTAATGATGCTTTCGTCAACGATTCCTCGGACATTATGGTAACTTTTAGAGTTTAGTTAGGTAGGTAGAATTGGAATCTAGGCCCGCTTTTTAGACCTGCAATCGCTCCGCCTCTTAAACCTAAGTTAAGTTCCAGACAGTTAGCTTGGGTTTAACACTCTTAGTGATTAAGGCCGGGGACATGATTTGCACGATAGCGGCTGACCCGCTACACAAATTATACCCCAGTGACCCCTTCCACAAATGAGTACCTAGTCCACATTTGTGTATGCTCACTCGCTTGTATGTTTATGTGTTGAAGCTCGAAAGTGGCCAGTTGCTGACAGAATGTTTTCGGCATCAACACATAAACATACAAGTGAGTGAGCATACACAAATGTGTAGTAGGTACTCATTTGTGGGAGGGGTCACTGGGGTCTAATTTGTATAGGGGGTCAGCCGTTGTCGTGCAGATCATGTCCCCGGCCTTAGTAACTAAGAGTGTGACGCTTGTCACACTCTTAGTTATTGTGTACTCTTGAAGAAACTGTACTAAAGATATTATCTTTGACTTAGTTCTTACTTTTGTCACAAGTTTTATGAGAAAATATGAGTTTTTACCCCATTTTTTAAACTTTTACCCCATTCAACACTCGATTCACAATAACTTAAATAATAGTATTAATTATTAGTATCCATAATATTGATGTTAACGTTAACAACATTAATAATTAATTTATCCAGTTTGCTGCGTGGTTTTTTCGACAACCATACTTGGCGAACCAAATTTTGTTGGCAGAACTTTTTGCTGGAGAGCCACCTGAAAACGCTGAAACTTTAGATTTTTGTTTTTCTCATCAATTTTAATGTTGAGTGGAAATTACTAAATCCATTTTGGAAGCTGAATTACCACCGGTCCAGGATACGTAGTTTGCTGATGCTGATTAATTGCAATATGCCTATATTGCAAATTATATAGTAAAACCTGTTCTAGGTATATACATATAGGCATCAGCATTCTAGTTCCTAAATGTTCTAGCCCAGTTGTTAGCTTATCAAGATAAACTAGTTAGCTAAATAGTGTAGTATTAAGACAACTAAGCACTGATAAAAAGCTTAAAGAAGTTCATCTGCACTCCCTGTTTAGCACCTGCATTTCCGATCGGTTTTCGCACAGTCCATGGTATTTAAAGTAGCAGGTTTATATCTTGATTAGTAATATTTTACACTGAAAATTAAAACCATGCTGCAACTGCTGCTTTTGGGTAAGCTTAAGTTTGTCCACATTTTGGCTTGTTAAGGTGGTGCTTCCCTTACGTGCATATATCGTTGCAGGAACTTGCAATTATTGTCGAGTTTCATTCAAAACTCTTCTGAAAATACATCAGCAGGCAAAAACATTAGCTTCGCAACGTGAATGCACGGTGAGAAACAAAAAATTGAATTTCTAGAAAATGTATGTAGAAAATTGTGCCCACCGACTATGATCATTTAAGGTGGTGATTCCGTTTGGGCACATATTGTTTTTTGCGGTGTAAATCAAGATGAAATTTGATGAAACTTTCCGAAATAAGTTCTTTTAGCGTTCTAACACCCTCCGCGCAATCCCGATTCAAAAATTCGGGATTTCCGGTCAGAGCGCTTTTGCCAATTTCTGATCGTTTGGCAGCTGCTATACAGTTATGACTATATTCATTCGAAACATCTCATTGAGCTTCACATTTTTGCTTTTTAAAGCAAGTTTCTAGCTTTTCTCTACCGTGAGATATAGCCGATTTTCTTGTTTTGGCGTCGAAAACTTGTCATTTTTGCAGAAATCAAATAATCCATCATTTCTTGAAATACGCAAGCCGTAAAATCAAACTAAGGGCATCGATCTGAAGGTCTCACAGGGACAAATTATCCGACGCATGATCGTCTTCCAACTACTATCCTGTAGGCTGCTATCATAAAAAATGTAGTTTTTGCAAAAACACGACCAATTTTTTTCCAAAGATTGTGGAGCATTCACCATGCTAGCTGGAGGGCTGCTACTGAACAAATGTGTTCTGCACAAATATACCCAGGGACGATTTTTTAGTTGCCCCGATTGCTGCTTTCTAGCTAAAGTAATCGCTTGACAAATTTGGAAAAAGTAGGCAAAATACAGGTAACGCACACATTTCAGCTTATTTCTCTATAACGAGGAGCGCTTTCACAATAAATGAAAAATCGTCCCCAGCTATTTGATGGATTTATCGAATGATATAACCGATGTCTCGCGAAAAAAATTACTTGAGTCTGCAAAAATTCTGGGAAATTATACTTCTTCTAAAATGTGTTAAAAATATTTTAGAAAAGCAACACTAGTTTCATGAAACGCATTAAAAAGAGAGAATGTCAAGCTGCATTTTGATATAAAAATGGCTTCTTAACTCCAAGTAATGAATGAGTAATAATGGTGCAAACTTTATGTGACCAAAGGGAATCACCACCTTAAGGCTTATTCGGTGCTCTTCAACTTTGCATTCAGATACAAGTCTCTAGCCGGTATTGTTTTTGAGCAATGAAGTTTTGAATCATTTTTGGTTGAAAATTAGTTGTTTTTGAAGCGATCTTGTTGACGACTGGTTTTATCGGAATTGGTACCAGGAGCTTCGAAAACTGCGATGAAACTGAAAAGCCCTAAACACTGCGATGACTGCATGAGTCTAAAGTTCTGGTTGTACAACTGATTTGTCAAACAGCGACCGACATGTTTTCACCAAAACTTGCTCCAATCCCACAGCCAGTGGGAGAATCTGAAAGATATTTAGCACACTGAATCTATGGTCAATTTTTTCGTTTTTATTTTCGCTCTTTCTGCCTTTAATCAAAAACAATGATTTTTCGATGTTGGATAAAAATAAAACTTGCAGAAAATGGTTAATTTCTGCACACTGGAACGATATTGTGACAAAATCCAAAAACCGTCCCCGGCAACTTATCTGAGAAAAACACTGTATATGACCATTTTATTGTTGCATAAAAATTTGTCATAAAAATTTTGGTCAAAAATTGTGGGGTTGCTACGTTTGCAACCAATACCAGCTTTGTAGTCATATTCCAATATACCAAATGACGCAGAAGATGTAGAGTTTGACATTGATATATGGATCAATTCTTAACTCCCAGTATTATGTAAGTTATGTCTTTCCAGAGTGAACTGAATGTAAGGGATGCGCGACCTTAAATCATGAATAGGCATTCTGGCAATAAAGCGCAAACGTTTCTTTAAACTGGCAACCATGCAAAGACGGCAGTTTGATACCATGTCGACGGGTCACCGGTAACCAGAAAAGTCTGCGAATACCAGACTCGACAACTAGACTCATCGGTGCCTCTAGTGTACCATAAACCCTCGTAGATATAGCTATTAGCATTCAACTGGCGAGTCTGGTTGCTTTCACGTTTGAACACTAGCAGATTAATCGGGTACAATTAAAGTTTTGTCTTGCATTGCTAGTGCCCCCCAAATACGGACAAGGTACAAGCCCTACCACCGTCGGGGACAAGGCGCAGCGAAAAAATGGTCAAGGTGTAAGGGAAGCAGGCATAGGAAAGATTGATAAGCCTGCAATGGGAGTTCAGCTGATGGTCCCGTGGTGTAGTGGTTTAGCATGTCTGACTCTAGAGCAGAAGGGCCGTGGTTCGATCCCCGGCGGGACCAATTCTTTACTTTCAATGGTGAGTGAAAAGCTGAACTTCCCTCTTCCCTTCTCTCTTCTAGGTCCTGGTTTCGTGGGTACAAGGGTACTTGACGCCTCCCGTTCGGGCTTGTCCTTGGTTTCTTCCTGATCCGCCAGCCCTGCTAGAAGCGCTACATGTGGCGAGGCTGCCTCAGGACCCGGATTGGACTCCTGTCTCCGGTCCCCCAGTAGTTGCTTCTGGTTGGTTGGATATAAAGGGGTCTGGAACGTGTGTCGGGGGAGCACGGATCCCTTGGGCTCAGAATGCCCTGCGCTGGATGCGCTCTCGGTTCGATTCCGAGTTGAGTAAGCCGCGGGACGCGTCTTAATTGAAACCCGGGGGAGATGTAAGGGAAGCAGGCATAGGAAAGATTGATAAGCCTGCAATGGGAGTTCAGCTGATGGTCCCGTGGTGTAGTGGTTTAGCATGTCTGACTCTAGAGCAGAAGGGCCGTGGTTCGATCCCCGGCGGGACCAATTCTTTACTTTCAATGGTGAGTGAAAAGCTGAACTTCCCTCTTCCCTTCTCTCTTCTAGGTCCTGGTTTCGTGGGTACAAGGGTACTTGACGCCTCCCGTTCGGGCTTGTCCTTGGTTTCTTCCTGATCCGCCAGCCCTGCTAGAAGCGCTACAAAGGGGTAAGCAAACATAGCCATTGTAAAAAATGTTTCGCCAATGTAACTTTGTGAATTATTAAATAAACGAATAATGACTTTTCTGCAGGTTCACGATCCGGTAGTGTATGCCTAGTAATTCTCCTCTCGTGCCTATCGAATAAAGATACTAAATAAACTTTAGAACACGATCACTTTAATTAAATTGCACAGTTTTGGATTGTACATTTACGACCATTCACAAAACATACAAATTACTCAAAATTCAAATAAAATATAATTCACATTAACTGTACAAATAGTCTCAGCTGTCAATTAGATTGGGACAATCCCCCAAAAACCACCAATCCCGACCAAAATTCAACCCTACACTGCCTATCTCTTCCTTTTTTTAAAGAGACTCGATTTTCTAAGCTAGTGAAGTAGCTAACGTTTGAATATCTTTAGCATTTGCCAGAAACTGCATACAAAAATTAGAACGTCTCAAATGAATATTTCACACCGGAAAACATTGGTTTTTGGTTTGCCGCTACTTCCGAAGGAAAAGGGCAAACCCTTATTCTCGTCGTGTTATTGTGTTGCCCACTTTTCCAAAGCAAATGGCAACACATTGTTATTGGTCTGTGCTTATTATTGTGTTGCCCACTTTTCCAAAGGAAATGGCAACACCTTGTTATTGGTCTGTGCTTATTATTATTATCCGTCTGTCCCCCCCTAGATCTCGAGATTGGGAAGGGGTACAGGGATGGTTGATACCTTATTTTGAAGCCCTTGACTAGGACATCTCCCGGAAGCAAGATGGTTCCGAAATTCCGGGTTTTGAAAATTCGGATTTTTTCGGGTGGTAAGGGGGGACCAAGGCGAAATTTCAAAAATCCAAAATTTGGTCAAAAATTTTTTGTCTCCGATTTGGCTCAAAAGTTGGTCATAGGGTAACTCGACCACGCTGATTTCGAAACTGAAATCAAAATTTCCGGAACATTTACGGATTTCGAGATATTGGACTTGGAAAATTCCGGATTTTGAAAAATTTCTCAGAAAGGGGTCGATATGGTACTCAAATGAAAGAGCTCATCGAGCTGAGTAATTTTTATCATTACACTATTTTCCGAAAATGTTTCTGAAGAAAGTTATGGCCGCAGATTGGAAAATTAGGAATTTCCGGAAAAAACCGGATTTTCAAAAATTCGTTGAAACATGGGCAATATGGTGCTCAATTGAAAGCTCTTTGAGTCCTCGGGCAGATTTCCTGAACAGAAATAACTTAAAAAGTATCTGGCAAAATTTATACCCCAAAGGGACGTGTTGTGGGCAACACATTCTTGCAGTAGCGCTAGTTATTATTATTATTATTATCCGTCTGCCCCCCCTAGATCTCGAGATTGGGAAGGGGTACAGGGGTGGTTGATACCTCATTTTGAAGCCCTTGACTAGGACATCTCCGGGAAGCAAGATGGCTCCGATACCTTCCGGATTCCGGGAATGGTGATTACCGGAATTTTTCGGTTGGTAAGGGGGGACCAAGGCGAAATTTCAAAATCCAAAATTTGGTCAAAAATTTTTTGTCTCCGATTTCGCTCAAAAGTTCGTCATAGGGTAACTCGACCACGCTGATTTCGAAACTGAAATCGAAATTTCCGGAAAATTTACGTATTTCGAGATATCCGTTCCGGAAAATTTCGGATTTTTAAAAATTTCTCTAAAAGTTTTCGATATGGTATTCAAACGAAAGAGCTCGTCGAGCTGAACAACTTTCCTTCTTGTGACATTTTCCGAAAATGCGTGTAGCGAAAGTTATGGCCGAAAAACTGAAAATCCGAGAATTCACGGAAACCCGGATTTTGGACCAAAAAAATTTTTGTCTCCGATTTCTCTCAAAAGTTGGTCGTAGGGTAACTCGACCGCGCTGATTTCGAAACTGAAATCGAAATTTCCGGAAAATTTACGGATTTCGAGATATTCGATCCGGAAAATTCCGGATTTTGAAAAATTTTCCGAAAGTGGTACAAACGGTACAAATGGTACTCAAACGAAAGAGCTCGTCGAGCTGAGCAACTTTCCTTCTTGCGACATTTTCCGAAAATGCGTCTAGCGAGAGTTATGGCAGAAAATAAACAGAAAAACCTGTTGTGGGCAACACATTCTTGCAGTAGCGCTAGTTATTGGGTTCCCGCCCTTTTCCAAAGGGTTTGGAACCCTATGTTCTGGACATGTTTATTATTATTGGGTTGCCGCTTTTTCACAAAAAGGCAACCCTTTAACTTGGGTATGTCCGTTATTTATTTATTTATTTATTATTATTTCTTGCCGTATGTGTCCCCCCCTCTATCTCGAGATTGGAAAGGGGTAGAGAGGTGGTTGATACCTCATTTTGAAGGTCTTGACTTGAACTGCTCCCGGAAGCGCGGGGAGCCCCGGGGGAGCAGAGGTGCTCCCGGAGCAGCCCCGTGAGTAAAAATGAGTAAAATAAAAAAGTTGTCCAAATGAGCTAATTTTGGTATCATTCGAAAGCTCTCGACGAGTAAAGAAAAAGTTGTAATTGGGTCAAGGCCTGAAAATGCACTCATTTTGAGTTATGAGGCGAAAAATGGTGGCAAATGGCCAAAACCGGCCAAAATGGCTCAAAATTGAAAGTTCTCAGATCGGACTCATATTCGAAAGCTCTCGTTGCGTAGATAAAAAGTTGTAATAGGGCCAAAGCACCAAAATGTACAGAAAATTGGCTACGGGGACTCAAAGGGGTCAAAAATGACCAAAACCGGCTGAAATGGGTCAAAATTGAAAATTGTCGGATCCGGTCGATACCGGCATCATTCTAAAGCACTCGTTGAGTATATAAAAAGTTGTAATAGGGCCAAAGCGTCAAAATGTAGGAAACATGAGTTATGGGGCCTTAAAGGGTGAAAAATGGCCCAAAACGGCCAAAATGGCTCAAAATTGAAAGTTCTCAGATCGGACTCTTATCGGTATCATTCGAAAGCTCTCGTTGCGTAGATAAAAAGTTGTAATAGAGACAAAGCTCCTAACTGCATGCAAACTGAGTTATATCCCTTGATAAAAGGAAAAATGCCAGCGGCAACCCATTCATGCAAATAAGCTTGTTCTTATTATTGGGTTGCCGCTTTTTCAACAAAAAGGCAACCCTTTAACTTGGGTATGTCCGTTATTTATTATTATTATTTATTATTCTCCGGATTCTTGTCCCCCCCTCTATCTCGAGATTGGGAAGGGGTAGAGAGGTGGTTGATACCTCATTTTGAAGGTCTTGACTTGATCTGCTCCCGGAAGCGCGAGGAGCCCCGGGGGAGCAGAGGTGCTCCCGGAGCACCCCCGTGAGTAAAAATGAGTAAAATTAAAAAGTTGTCCAAATGAGCTAATTTTGGTATCATTCGAAAGCTCTCGGCGAGTAATGAAAAAGTTGTAATAGGGTCAAGGCCTAAAAATGCACCCATTTTGAGTTATGAAGCCGAAAATGGTCAAAAATGGCCAAAAACGGCCAAAATGGCTCAAAATTGAAAGTTCTCAGATCGGACTCATATCGGTGTCATTCGAAAGCTCTCGTTGCGTAGATTAAAAGTTGTAATGGGGCCAAAGCACCAAAATGTACAGAAAATGGGTTACGGGGCCTCAAAGGGGTCAAAAATGGCCAAAGCTGGCCATGGGTCAAAATTGAAAGTTGTCGGATCCGGTCGATACCGGTGTCTTTCGAAAGATCTTGCAGAGTAGATAAAAAGTTGTAATAGGGCCAAAGCACCAAAATGTACAGAAAATGAGTTACGGGGCCTCAAAGGGGTCAAAAATGTCCAAAAACGGCCAAAATGGGTCAAAATCAAAAGTTATGGAAAAACGGCAATATATATGGGTATCAATCGAAAGATCGCTTTGAGTATATATATAAAAAGTTGTCATAGGGACAAGGAGTAATATCGTAGGATAATTGACTTATCTTGTTTATAAGAGGAAAAATGCAGCGGCAACCCGTTCATGCCACTTCGCTTGTTCTTCTTATTGGGTTGTCGCATTTTTTTTAAAAAAAAGACAACCCTTTGTTATGGGAAAGTTTCTTTATTTATTTATTTATTGGGTTGCCGCTTTTTCAACAAAAAGGCAACCCTTTAACTTGGGTATGTCCGTTATTTATTATTTATTTATTTATTATTATTATTATTCTCCGGATTCTTGTCCCCCCCCTCTATCTCGAGATTGGAAAGGGGTACAGAGGTGGTTGATACCTCATTTTGAAGGTCTTTACTTGAACTGCTCCCGGAAGCGGGGGGAGCCCCGGGGGGGCATAGGTGCTCCCGGAGCACCCCCGTGAGTAAAAATGAGTAAAATAAAAAAGTTGTCCAAATGAGCTAATTTTGGTATCATTCGAAAGCTCTTGGCGAGTAATGAAAAAGTTGTAATAGGGTCAAGGCCTGAAAATGCACCCATTTTGAGTTATGAGGACGAAAATAGTCAAAAATGGCCAAAAACGGCCAAAATGGGTCAAAATTGAAAGTTCTCAGATCGGACTCATGTCGGTATCATTCGAAAGCTCTCGTTATGTAGATGAAATGTTGTAATAGGGCCAACGCACCAAAGTGGAGGAGAAATGAGTTACGGAGCCTCAAATGGGTCAAAAATGGCCAAAATCGGTCAAAGTGGGTCAAAATTGAAAGTAACCGAAACCGCCCAATATGGATATCATTCGAAAGCTCTCGTTGCGTAGATAAAAAGTTGTAATAGGGCCAAGGCACCAAAATGTGCAGAAAATGGGCTACGGGGACTCAAAGGGGTCAAAAATGACCAAAACCGGCCAAAATGGGTCAAAATTGAGAATTGTCGGATCCGGTCAGTATCGGTATCATTCGAAAGCTCTCGTTCTGTAGATAATAAGTTGTAATTAAGCGAAAGCACCAAAATGTACATGGTATAAGAGGAAAAATGCAGCGGCAACCCATTCATGCCAATTTGCTTGTTTATTTATTATATCGGTAAACAATCTTGTCCCCCCCTTTTTCTCGAGATTGGCTGGACCGATCGGGCTGAAATTATCAGTACCAGTTGGGGGTGGGGTGAAGTGGTACCGGAAGTGCGGGTAGCCCGATATCTCCCGGATTCCGGGAATGGCGGCTCCCGGAATTTTTAAAAATGGTAAGGGGGGACCAAGGGAAACGTAAAAATTTTTTGTCTCCGATTTCGCTCAAAAGTTGGTCATAGGGTAATTCGACCATGCTGATTTCGAAACTGAAATCGAAATTTCCGGAAAATTTACGGATTTCGAGATAGTCGCCGCCCTGGAAAATTTCGGATTTTGAAAAATTTCTTCAAAAGTAGTCGATATGGTACTCAAATGAAAGAGCTCGTCGAGCTGAGCAACTTTCCTTCTTGCGACATTTTCCGAAAATGTGTCTAGCGAAAGTTATAGCCGAAAAACTGAAAATCCGGGAATTCACGAAAACCCGGATTTTGGACTTAAAAATTTTTTGTCTCCGATTTTGCTTAAAAGTTGGTCATAGGGTAAGTCGACCACGCTGATTTCGAAACTGGAATCTAATTTTCCGGAAAATTTACGGATTTCGAGATATTCGGCCCGGAAAATTCCGGATTTTGAAAAATTTCCCTAAAAGTCGTCAATATGGGGCTCAAATGAAAGAGCTCGTCGAGCTGAGCAACTTTGCTTCTTGCGACATTTTTAGAAAATGCGCCTAGCGAAAGTTCCGTCCGAAAAACCGAAAATCCGGGAATTCCCGGAAAATCGGAATTTTTAAAAATTGTCTCAAAACTAGTCGATATGGTACTCATTTGAAAGCCCTCAACGAGTAGGAAGAAGGTTGCAATAGAACCAAGTTCTGAAAATGTATATACCAAAACTGAGTTTTGGCCCTTTAGATAACAGGAAAATGGCTGCGACAACCCGTTGATGCCGGTAGGATTTATTCTTATTATTGTCCACATTTTCGTGTCCCCCCCCTCTATCTCGAGATTGGGAAGGGGTAGAGAGGTGGTTGATACCTCATTTTGAAGGTCTTGACTTGAACTGCTCCCGGAAGCGCGGGGAGCCCCGGGGGAGCAGAGGTGCTCCCGGAGCGCCCCCGTGAGTAAAAATGAGTAAAATAAAAAAGTTGTCCAAATGAGCTAATTTTGGTACCATTCGAAAGCTCTCGGCGAGTAATGAAAAAGTTGTAATTGGGTCAAGGCCTGAAAATGCACCCATTTTGAGTTATGAGGCGAAAAAGGGTCAAATATGGCCAAAAACGGCCAAAACGGCCGTTTGAAGGGGTTTTCCGCCTTTATCTCGAGATAGAGTCAACTAGTTGGCCTGAAATTTCGCATGTAGCATGGCACCCGATGCGGGAAGCCCCTCCGGGCACCTGGGTACCATACGTAGTGTCACACAATTCGCAATTAGTCGATACGGTGATGCTGCAAATGGTGAAAACTGAAAGTGACGGAAACCCCCCCAATATGGGTATCATTTGATAGCTCTCGTTGCGTAAATAAAAAGTTGTAATAGGGCCAAGGCGTCAAAATGTAGGAAAAATGAGTTACGGAGCCTCAAAGGGGTCAAAAATGGCCAAAACCGGTCAAAATGGGTCAAAAATAAAAGTTGTCGAAAACCTCACAATATGGGCATCATTCGAAAGCTCTCGTTGCGTAGGTAAAAAGTTGTAATAAGCGTAAAGCGCCAAAATGTAGGAAAAATGAGTTACGGGGCCTCAAATGGGTCAAAAATGACCAGAATCGGTCAAAATGGGTCAAAATTGAAAGTTGTCCAATTGGGTCGATATGGGTATCATTCGAAAGCTCTCGTTGCGTAGATAAAAAGTTGTAATAGGGCCAAAGCTTAAAAATGTCGGAAAAATGAGTTACAGAGCCATAAATGGGTTAAAAATGGCCAAAATCGGTCAAAATGGGACAAAATAGAAAATTGTCGGATCCGGTCGATACCGGTGTCATTCGAAAGGTCTCGCTGAGTAGATAAAAAGTTGTTATAGACGCAAAAGGCTCAATCGCAATACTTTTCCTAAAAATGAAACCATTTTGTATATAAACGGAAAAACGACGGGCGGGAACCACTTGATGCCTTTTGGCTTATTATTATTGGTTTGCCGCTACTTCCGAAGGAAAAGGGCAAACCCTTATTCTCGTCGTGTTATTATTATTATTATTATTATTATTATTCTTCTTCTTGTCCCCCCCTATTAACTCAAGCTAGGCTCAACGCCCGGAGCTGAAATTTGGTGGGTATGTGGGGGTTGGTCCCAAACCTGGCCCATTTTAATTTCATCGCTCTAGACCCACCCAGTCGACCAGGGCAGGGAATTTAATTTTTTAAAATCGTAAGGGGGGACCAAGGCGATTCTCAAAAATGGTCGAAAATTTTTTGTCTCCGATTTGGTTGAAAAGTCAGTCCTAGGGTAATTCGGGGACGCAGATTCCAAATCTGCAATCGAAATTTTTGTAGCTTTTGTGAATCTCGAGATATGGCCAAAAGTTACACTGTTGGAGACCGCAAAAGTGAGCAAGCTGCCCAGAAGCGCCTAATATCTGTGTTTTTTGAACTCGTCAGTCAAGTTTAGCCGGTGGATTTGCTAGGACACCCTTTAAAAAGAAGTGTCAAGTAACTTTCAGCGATATTTAGAAGAAAATTTCTTATCCCAACTGCCCTTTTATGGGCAACCATTTTCAGGTGAAGGTGTCAAAAACGGATAAAATCTTTTAATCTCGGATTTGATTGAAAAGTAAGTCCTGTGGTAATTCATGGACGTAGATTCCAAATCTGCAATCGCAATTTCTCTAGCTTTTGTGAATCTCGAGATATGGTCGAAAGTTACACCGTTGGAGTCCGCAAAAGTGGGCAAATTGTTTAGAACAGCCGGATCAGAACTTTTTTCGAAGCCGGTAGTCAAGTTGAGCTGGTGGATTTGCTAGGACTCCCTTTAAGAGGGTGTATCAAGTAACTTTTAGCAATATTTAGTGAAAAATTACTTATCCCAACTGCCCTTTCAAGGGCAACCATTTCCCGAAAATCGACGCTACAAACTTAGCTGCCTAAAGAAAGAAGCGGCGGCAAACCATTCATGCCAGTTTAGCTTGTTATTATTATTATTATTCTTGTCCCCCCCTATTAACTCAAGCTAGGCTCAATGCCCGGAGCTAAAATTTGGTGGGTATGTGGGGGTTGGTCCCAAACCTGGCCCATTTTAATTTCATCGCTCCAGCCCCACCCAATCGACCAGGGCAGGGAATTTAATTTTTTAAAATCGTAAGGGGGGACCAAGGCGATTCTCAAAAATGGTCGAAAACTTTTTGTCTCCGATTTCGTTGAAAAGTTGATCATAAGGTAATTCGGGGACATAGATTCCAAATCTGCAATCGAAATTTTTCTACCTTTTGCGGATCTCCAGATATGGGCAAAAGTTACACTGTTGGAGACCGCAAAAATGAGCAAATTGCCAAAAAACGCCTAATATCAGTGTTTTCCGAACTAGTTAGTCAAGTTGAACTGGTGGATTTGCTAGAATACCTTTTAACAGGCTGTATCAAATAACTTTTAGCAATAATTATCATAAATCTCTTAACACAACTGCCCTTTTATGGGCAACCATCTTGGAAAGATTGGTCAAAAATGAAAGTTGTCGAATCCTACTGAATTTGGTATCATTCGAAAGGTCTCAACGAGCTATAAAATAGTTGTAATAGGGCCAAATCCTGAGAATGTACTAACTTCGAGTTTTGACCCTCGATACGCTGATGTAGCAATAATCGACTAAAAATAAAGTGTCGAATCCTGCTGATTTTGAGATCATTCGAAAGCTCTCAACGAGCTGAGAAAAAGCTGTAATAGGGCCAAACCTTGAAAATGTACGAAATTCGAGTTTTGGCCCTCGATACGCTGATGTTGCAAATCGGCCAAGATTGAAAGTTGTCTGTGAGCAAATTATGCTTAGAAAGGCCTATTATCAGTGCTTATTCGAACGCGTTAGTCAAGTTGAGCTGGTGGATTTGCCAGGACGCCCTTTAAGGGGGTGTATCAAATAACCTTTAGCGATATTTAGTCAAAGATTCGTTATCCCAACTGCCCTTTTAAGGGCAACCATTTTCAGAAAAATTCCTCATCCCAACTGCCCCTTTAAGGGCAACCATTTTCAGAAAACAACACGGAAAATGCTCTTTGTCACCGATTTGACTGAAAATCGACGCTACAAAGTTTGCTGCCTACAGAAAGAAGCGGCGGCAAACCATTCATGCCAATTTAGCTTGTTAGACTTAAATTTAAAAACGTTTCCTGCTCGCCGTAATATTTTGGCTAACATGTTTGATTTTCGTGAAAATCGGGAAAAGTTTGAATTTTTCCAAAAATTGAAGATAAATCTTAATAATAAGTAGCAAATTGTAATAAAAATAGCGTTAATTTTTCAAAAAATTTCATAATTTCTTCTTTAGGTGCAAGCCCGCTTGAAAATTTTAGTTCAAGATACAGCCATGCCGTTATTTGAGGGGAAAGAAAATGAAAGAAAATGAAAAATATTCTTTAAATAAAGAAAAAGAAAAAAAGAATGAATGAAAGAAAATTTAAGGAAAAGTTTGTCCCCCTCAATTAACGGCATGGCAAATTTTTCTGGAGACAAGCCCCCAAGACCCGACCCTATGTTAATGTAAAGCTCATTGTAAAAAAATCTAAATTCCACTGGATTATCTAGTGGTTGGGCGCTTTGTCGCCGCTAGCGACCCAACAGGATCACTGTCAGTTGTATCATACTGACTGCTTCCATGTTGTTGTTATTGTTGTTGTATTTATTTATGGTGAAAGTTGTTTTGCAAATATTTCTTTGGTTGTGGTGTATGCGTAACTAACTAAATGAATGGCTGGTAAACTAAACCTAACCTACTCTGAGGTAATCTATTCATAATAAAAATTCGTCGATTGCGTTTTTCTGTAGCTGCCGTCTTCAGTACTGCCACTGGGGCTATCTACTCTCCGCCGTTCAGAGCCAACATGACCATTCTCCCAACAGATTGTGATCCCTATCTTATGAGTCGATGCTTCAATGTACTGATTCAGGAAGCCTTTCAGCTGGGTCTCACCTATATCCACAGTGACCCGGCCAGACTGGCTGAGACCATTGAAAACTATATCACAAAGAATGGAATGACTGGAGTTGAAAATGTTTGCAAGTTAGCACAATGTATACTAACAGTACTGTGATTTATTTTGTCCCAATATTTTAGGGTTCTTTTTAGGAAAACGAATTTTCCATGCACTATTTATTCCACCTGGCACTACGGGAAATTGTTTTCTTTATCATTTAACATTTCACAGTCTTTTTCAGTTTGCACACTTCAGTATTACTATCAGACTTCGTTTCAGTAGCCTGTTTCTTCACATTCCTTTACCTTTTACAGATATTGTCAGATAATCAAAAGCTCCGGTTGCGATGGAAGTGAAACTTAGCAATGTTTTCGCACTTTTCTTGTGTTTCCTATACGTATTACTTTGCTTTAAATTATTCCTTGTAGGGTCGCCAAGGACGTCATCAAGTGTGCTCAAAGTGAACCCGGTCAAATTGAAGCTTGCCTAAAACCAAACAAGTTGTCAAGTGTGTTCAACATTTCCCTTCCGTTTGCCCAAGGCTATTCAGCAATGCTGAAAGAAATCGGATACGAGTGCACGACTGAATATGAAGGTGAATTTGTATTTTAACAAAATTTTCAATGCAATTTGTCAAAAAATTTCAGGTTCATGATAAGATTGTGTCAAATTTACAAGGTGAGATCGCAAGACAGATAGCAGAGTAGAATCAGCATTGACATCCTCATGCTAAGGAGTCGCTCTTTGTTCTGAAAGATTCAAGATTATAATGAAAGAAACGTAAGTAATGGGGATCGAACCACTTATCAATTTGGGCACCTTAGCTCATCGGCCGCAAGTTCAGGAGACTGATAATAGCTGTATACTCTTGAAATTTAATGATGCCTTTTCGTGCAAACTGTTACGTGGACAGGATATTGTAACATTCCTGCTGTTTACTGTTTATTGCAGTCTTCAAGAAACACTCTGAGTGTATCTTGCAGCGATATCCTGTGGCCAACATTGCCAAAGACTTGTGTGTGCAGAACTATCAGCGGGCTGTTTCGGCTCATCCAGAAAAGTTTTGCACGTATGTTACATTATTGTAGTCTGCATGCCATAATTTACCTTAATAGGTACGCTCTTTGAGCCTTAAATGGATTCCATTCAAATAAAATTCATAATCTCCAAATAATCTCGACTGTTCTATTTCCTTCACGACAAGAGTCTAAAGCTCAAGTAATCTATTCCACTTCGCCCCTATTCTATTCTAAATTGTTTTGGTCAATTTTTTCCTCACAACCGAAGTTATTTTACCTGTCCCGGTCACTTATACTTAGACTTTATAGTCCATTTATTTCTTTTGCACAAAAATTCGGATTACGTACCATTTGCACTCATCCATCCCTACCATTCTTGAAACTCTTAGAGCCTCAAATCGATTTCATAGATTCATTATGAGGGCATTTCTGCAGAAAGGACTCGACGGTGTTAGTACTGCTGTATTCAGCTTGCTAATTGGGATTGCAGTGTTCTTTTGTTCGGGAATATGCCCAAGGACTAACGGATTTTCCGGAGTTTTTACTGTTTTACATATAAAATATATAACGGTATATAGAGTTTGTAACTATTTTAGGTACTACAACAACATGATCCAATGTCTTGTTGCCTCATATGAAACCTGCGGAACCGAAGTCACTAACGCAGTCTGTCGAACTGTCAGATATGGTCAAGGATCGCTGGTGCCGCAATGTCCAATCACGTGCTGAAGAGCGCCGAATTGAATTGATATTGAAAAAATATATGTGATCGGAGTCATTTCCCCATAAAAATTAAAAGTCAAAGCTTATTCTTAAAATGTGATTAAATGAAGTAGCAGACAGAATTATTTCATATGGCCTTATTCTGGGTGTAACACATCGAGAGTATAATTAGGAAGCTATATGAAACCTAATAATGTTGCTCATGAAGCTATAAATTAACGATATCCATAAGTACACAGTTTTAGTAAGAAACAAAGCAGACTTTCAAAACAGTCAAGCGCGGCGTCATTAACTGCTCACCACATTTTCAGCTGTTTAGCCGGAATAGCCTATACTGATCAAGCAACTGAAATTAAATCTACTTAATCGTACTTAATCTGAATCCACAAATCCAAAACCATCTGTAACTATGCATTTGCAAAGCGAACTGCCATCTGATCTAAAACTAACTAATCTAGCATCAGGGCCGGTGTTATCTCTGATGTTATCGCTAATGCATCTCAATCCGGGTTATCACAAAACTAACCCCGGTGTTATCAAAACCGGATAAGTTAATCGGCGTTGAAAAAACAGGGTTGGGTTTGAAACTTGGGTTGAGTTAAGAACAGAATTAACATTGGAAAAGATAAGTCAACCTCCAGCGTATTTGATAACCCTGGATTGAGCACCGGGGTTTAGCCTACCCTAAAATTTTAGGGTTGAATTCAAGTTTGATAACACTGGCTACTGAGAGGTTAATTAAAACTTTAACACCCCTGCAGAATTCGACTTCTCCACGTAGGCAGCTGAAAAGGTATTGTAATGGAGAAGCCTGCAGTTTAACTACAGCACTATCTCCACTACTTGAGCTGGCGCAATGTAATAATTGGCCATTTCTGACGAGCCTTGCCGGGGTGGGGACATAGATTTTGGGGGGACGTCTGGCAGTCTGACGCCTAAGAGAAAAGGGGGAGTTGGACTGATAGACATGCTTAAAGTGCCCCGGGCTAATCCCAGAGTACCTATCTAAAGTATGATAAATTACCCAAATCTAGTAAGAATTAAATTAAAACTGATTAGACAACTGGAGATTTAATAAGAAATGCTGTTACAAAGACGCAAAACACAATTAGAAAGCAACAAAGGGCAAATATACTTAGTACCAAAGCTTACCTTGACATTAAGTGTATCCCAATTAACTGAAGGAAGATTAAAATCCCCAACAAGCACACAATTTTTGTGAAAATCAATTAAAGCTTACGTACCATAGTTTACAATAATTGTTTAACAATATATACAAGTAAACTATCTACAAGCTCTCTTTTTGTAATTTTTTGGATATGTGGTTTTTTATTATTTCGAAATATAACTTTTGTATTTCGTTTCAGTCGTTAAATTATCAAAAAATTTTTGCAACACTACATACACTGTTAACCAATCATACTATGGGGAAGGGGATCTGGGATCAGAGTTAGGGTAGTCGTAGGGACTGCTGTCGTTGTCGGAGTAATCATATGAGGGGTTATAGTTCAATATTTCGTGTAGGTAATCCTCCAGCACATCTTCTGACAGAAGGGATTCTGGGCGATAGGGTTCACCGGTTGCTTCGCGAAGGGAGCTGTCTTTTCTGCACAGATAAGTCTCAGTTCGCCAATCTGAGCCAGTATTCGAGGACGGGTATGAAACCCGCATTCAGGCAGCTATCAAGAACCTGGAGTTCTCTCCTGACATAGGTGGGGACGTCAATCCGCAACTCCTCCAGGAGGAGAGGGACTTGAACGTCCAGAGGGGGTAGGGGATCCAGGTCCGGATCCAATTCTCCAGGGGCAAGGCGTTCTGTCACTTCCTGACTGAGATAGGCTTTGAGGGTGATCATTAAGGGGGTCATCCGGTTTGTCATCTCGGATCGCAGTACGGTTTCCTTAATCTTCACGTCTCCGATCTGCCCCGAGTAAAAATGGGGGTGGAAACAATCGGGGACGGGGAACTTTCGTTTGGGGGGTCCATTTGGATGACGGAGGGTAGGATAAGGCGGATACGTTCCATAAGGGGGTTCCGGGAAGAGGGGACGGTCTACCTTAAATTGGGGACTGTTGATAAGGAGGATAATGTCCTTCCTTAGGTCTTCCAATTCCCTCATGAATAGGGCTTTGTCCGCAAGAGTCATCCGTTCCAGGGTGATGTTCAAAAAAAATTGCGGAAAGCTGGATGAATTTCGTCGTGCGGCGTAATGGTTGGCGTGAGCCCGATGTGGTTCTCATATTGAATGAGATTGGCCCGACGCCGCAGGCTACCCTCGTCCATTCTGGACTCATGACCCGGATACTGCATAACAACCGGGTATTGGCCCATTTCTTCGTACATCTGCAGCAAATGTTGGGCATCATAGTATTTGAGGGAGTGGAAGGGATGATCATTTAAATTTTTTAGTTCGGTGTATTTCCCGGCGGCATGGAAAACCTTTATTGAGCAAGGAGTGAAGACCTGTTTCTCCCCAGGGGCAGCGAAGGGGGTTCTACATTGTGGGCATACTGCTGGTCTTTCAACTTGGGGGAAACCGTTGTTTAAGTAATGAAAGGTATGCATTTAACTCATTGAAATTTGTTGCATGCATGTAGTATTGATAGAGCTGATAACCTAAGTGAAAAAATATCCGAACTGCGATGCGCTTAGCCCGATTGAGCCTTGACCAAAGTAATGAAATGTTGCTTGCATACTCAAACGGGTGAAGTGTGCTGTACCTTCCTACACCAAAGACTTCAGTGTGAAGCAAACTTGTCTTCCACTCTGACAGGACAGCCACTGCATCGAATTCGGAAGATTTAGACACTTTTCGTTTTTTCGAAATTTGTTCCTCGTCTGAGCTTGACACGGCTTCGGCTTCTGAACAACCGCGTGCTGGCTGTCGTGGAAAACTTTCACGGGGTTCTTAATTTTTCACGGCTTCGATACACTGAATAAAGGACTCCTTAAAGCTTGGGTCTGCAATTGCACAAAGCACCTCGCGTTTATTTTGTTCGCTTTGCTCTCGAGCGAAGGTATCCATTTTTGTCTTTGCACTCTCCACAAAACCAATGAAAGTGCT
Source organism: Trissonchulus latispiculum (assembly GCA_030248195.1). Lineage (NCBI taxonomy): Eukaryota > Metazoa > Nematoda > Enoplea > Enoplida > Ironidae > Trissonchulus > Trissonchulus latispiculum. The sequence goes on from JASAND010004813.1 coordinate 31,753, forward strand.
CCATCGGTCAATCCAAGCGTGCTCACTTCTGGCCATAAGCCTAAAACAAGTCAGTATGGTAAATTTTACACGAAAACGACAAGCGTATTTTAGCAAGTGCTGGCTTTGTCCTGATACACTTACCGAACACAACAAATCTCTTGAACTTTGAGACTAATTAGATACAAATGTTTGACAAAAGCTACTATTTCTTGCCGTTTTTCAAAATGTTCCAAAACCGCTCACACAGCAGTCAGTCTCAAAAATTGACAGAAATAGGTTTCGGGACCAAACGGTTTAGGTTTAGGTTTCGGTTTAGGAATGGAGTATTCTAGCTTATTAAGCTCTTCCAGACATTACTCCAATTTTTACGTTTCTTCCAATAACATGTGGAAAGTTCAGTCAAACGCGAAACCATCCACGAAACTGATCAAAACAAGCTAGAAAACTAGGGTTAAATTGGTGGATTTTTTAAAACCCAAAAATGTAGTTTTGCTAAAACATTAATGCTTATTAGTATAAATAGGGAAAATTTTAGTAACAAAATCACTTCTATAAGGAGTATCCAATTCGGCTTTCACAAAAATCAATTAAATTGGACATTCAATTCAGGGTTATTGTGTCCAAGAAAAGCGCAAAAATCTTCTTGGGCTGGTATTCCGCAAATTTAAGAAGCTTTAAGAAATTAAACAAATTGAACAAAACTTCTAACTTCTATAGTACCTGATGTAAGCAACTACAGCAATGATTAGTGCAGGCCAAACCAGCTTGCTCGGCATAAGAAGCCTTTCCAACATGAGCACATTTACAGCTTTCAGCTGGTAAACAACAACCACCAGATCAAAACCAGAAGTTTCAGCAAACCAATTCAAGCGATGCAATTCAGAACCATAGCTACATTTCAGATATTTTTTTAAAATCTATTAACACTTTGAGTTTTGGTAAAATCTATTAACACTTAAAGTTTTGGTAAAATCTATTAACACTTGACTTGCTAATGCCAATTGCTCGAGCCAATAATGTATTATTCAATCAGCTCAACACAACCCAAGCGCCAGGAAATCAACGCTCTTTGAATCTGAAAATACAAAGCCTACGTAGATTTACACCAAAGTGAATTTTTGCTTACTTTTGCGAATACTAATGCACATTTAGCTTATTAAGCTTAAGCTCAGTGGCTAAAAGTCGAAAAGTAGAAACTCTGAAACTCCTTGATCCCTAAAATCAGGGTCGAATTCATGGCATTCACAGTCGTGGCATTCACACTTTCAAGGCATTCGCACCTGAAGTTTTTATTCAAACCTATTCAATTACTATCAGAGCATTTAATTTCCACATGCATCTTAAGATTCAAGTTCGCACACGTTTCAAGCTTTTATGCCCTGTTCAAAACAAAAGTCGAAACTCCAAAACTCACTCATCCCTCGAAATCAGGGTCGAAATGTTCAGGCTTAACTGTTTTGCAAGTAGCCAAAAAAGGGACTACAAGCTAGCTTGGACTAAGCCATAAGCACACTTTCTAGTCAAATGACGCCACTCCGTCACGGGTCCATTTGAATCAAAAGTCGAAACTCCAAAACTCGCTCATCCCTCGAAATCAGGGTCGAAATGGCCCTCCTATACTACTTATGGAATTGTTAAGGAGATTATCCTCCAGACCTTGGTCTTCCCCAATACGCCCTGGCGCAAGGACATCGGGACCCGCTTTCGAATTTTTCATGAATTTGAAGAGCGGCTGGGGAAGATGGGCTTCGACGGGGCCCAACCAGTGGTATCTGGGTCGTAGTGGAGAAACGGCCCTACGGGTATCATGTCATCACAGCATTTCCAGTTGTATGCTAAGTGGTACCCGTCGGTACCTGACCCTATCCCACCTGCCCTCATAATGGCAACATTGGCCCATGACATTTGAGGTATTTAAATGCTATTTATAAATCATGATGCGACATTTTGTCTTCTTTATTATCTATTTTACTTCAATTTGCCTTTATTCATGATGAGTAAGTATCAATTAATTAAGTTGTTTCTTAAAATAGAAGTTTGAAACTAACGCTGCTTGGCAGAAAAAATAGGAGGAAGAGACAAATAAGGGTTAATTAAGACGATGAGGAGGAATAAGAAGAAGATTGAGAGGACATTAATAAAATAATTATGTTAAAAATAAGGAAAATGCTAAGAACAGCCCAACTACCTGAAAGAAAAAAAGTACGCTTAGATTTAACACATATGTAGTGCAGTAGCAATATACTAGTTTCAAATGTGAAAATAACGCCTAAGACTTTGAAACAGCTGTGAAAGAAACTCTGTTGAAATAGACACGCTTTAGCAGTATATTCATTATATATAACGTTAGAGCCCAAAAGCATATAACGCAAACCACAGCCAGGAGTGCTTGGCAAAAGACTTTGTCTGAAAGACCAAGCTTGCTTCAAAACTTTGACATTAAATACTACATAGAGACTATAATTCGGTTAAATAATATCCCAATAGTTTTAATACAAAAATAATACAACTAATTAGTACACAATTATATACTCAAAGCAAATTTCTGTTAAGGTAATTGACAATGCCCATGTACAGACGATTGTGTCTCACCCAAGCACAAAACGGTCTCACTGAGGCACACAGCAGTCTCACGGAGGCACACAGCAGTCTCACTGAGGCACATTTCAAAAACTAAGCATAGATTCTGACTGTAATTTGTTATTAAGTAAACTATGTACATATATCAGTAGTGGGTAAAGGTGATTTTTGCGTTATTAAAACTAAGCAATGAAGTTTCTAAACATTTTGTTTATAGTTCTTCGACGTTTGTAGTGTGAAGTTTGACTATACAGATCTTAGTAAAATATCGTTGCCTGACTTTTGATCTCTAGGATAAGACTAAACTACAGGTGAACAACTGTGGTGTGTGATGCTGGAGAACTGTTCGATCCTGACCAACTGGAAGACGACGAAATAATTACAACGGTTTATTATAATTTTAGCAAAGACTTGACGACAAAATTAGAACAAAACATTAATTTTTAGACACGTGTATAAACTTTAATAAGAATACAAAATACTGACCAAACGCCCGGCAAAAGCCGACCGTGCGACAAAGGCAAACCAAGTAGAACCCAACCCAAATCTTCCCAACTCGAACTTATCTGACGAAACGCAACTGATCATAAGCAACTTATTCCCCCAACTTCGCTACCCAACCTGCTCATACGCAAAACCCACTACAACTGAACCTGGCTAACCCAATATGGAGAATCCCAACAATTAGCTAGCCAGACCTGCGAATTTAGACAAAAGTAAAGTTAAATCATTGAACGTTTGTCGAACGTAACGTTAATTTCACTTAGGCTTAGCAGCCCGCATAAAATTTATATCTTTCCTGTCGGTGCTAACTTCACAGTAGGTTCTCGCTTGCATTTAAAAATATTATTTCTAATTTCTGAGAAAATCTAATTGGTAAATCTTCTTCCACACAAGCTGTGCCAAGAAATAAGAAAATGGTTTTCAATTTTAAATTCCTACTTTAATTCAAGTTTTCATTCTACATCTATTTAAAATTCGGATTTTATTCAAATAAATTCCAATTATATTGTGACCCAGTAGTCATTGTTATTGTAATCTTTAAGATCTAAAGTTTCTAGTTTAAAATATATTTTAAACGAAAATTCAAAACTTATAATCTTCCTCTTAACCCTTAATAAGACTTCAAAAGAATAACACGTTCTAGCATGTTTTGAATTTATATATTTTGAAAAACTAAAAAATAAGACTGCAACAACAATTCCAGTAATATATGTATGCAGCCCTCCTATACTACTTATGGAATTGTTAAAGAGAGTATCCTCCAGACCTTGGTCTTCCCCAATAAGCCCTGGCGCAAGAACATCGGGACCCGCTTTCGAATTTCCATGAATTCGAAGAGCGGCTGGGGAAGATGGGCTTCGACGGGGCCCAACCAGTGGTATCTGGGTCGTAGTGGAGAAACGGCCCTACGGGTATCATGTCATCACAGCATTTCCAGTTGTATGCTAAGTGGTACCCGTCGGTACCTGACCCTATCCCACCTGCCCTCATAATGGCAACATTGGCCCATGACATTTGAGGTATTTAAATGCTATTTATAAATCATGATGCGACATTTTGTCTTCTTTATTATCTATTTTACTTCAATTTGCCTTTATTCATGATGAGTAAGTATCAATTAATTAAGTTGTTTCTTAAAATAGAAGTTTGAAACTAACGCTGCTTGGCAGAAAAAATAGGAGGAAGAGACAAATAAGGGTTAATTAAGACGATGAGGAGGAATAAGAAGAAGATTGAGAGGACAGGAATAAAAGAATTGAGTTAAAAATATGGAAAATGTTAAGAACCGCCCAATTACCTGAAAAGAAAAAGTACGCTTAGTTTAACACATATGTAGTGCAGTAGAAATATACTAGTTTCAAATGTGAAAATAACGCCTAAGACTTTAAAACAGCTGTGAAAGAAACTCTGTTGAAATAGACACGCTTTAGCCGTATATTCATTATATATAACGTTAGACTCCAAAAGCATATAACAGAAACCACAGCCAGGAGTTCTTGGCAAAAGACAACGTCTGAAAGACCTTTGACATTAAATACTACATAGAGACTATAATTTTTTTAAATAATATCCCCAATAGTTTTTAGTGTGGAACACTTTTATTTAACCAGACTTACAGCATCATAAAATCATGTGCTGCGTTAAGATGTTATGAATTCAAAACTGTTTTAACTGGGAGTAGCTATTGTAAAGAAATTCGTTTCGGTGAACGGATAAATTTAAATTAAACGAAGAATTACTAGGTTCGTGGGTGTGTGTATATCAAACCCGTAGTCTCGCTCCTAAACTCGCTAATGTCCCTAAACAACTACAGCAGGCGCCGGCAGTCCAATTCGGTACCGTGAGTTTACTGTTTTCTACACGAAAAATACGAATAACAAAAGTGGAAGAATAATTTTACAGCACAAAAAGAATAGACATTTCCATAATAATACACGTACAAAACAAATTTACTTTAACCCCAAAAAGGTAAGGAAAAAGCCCAAAATTTGGAGGGATTGGAATCCCCCAACCAAAATACCTGAACAACGATGTCCCCCGTTGAGCACTAGGAAGGCAGACAAGGACGCCACTGCTCCGTGTGAAAAATCTGACAAGACTGACTTTGTATTGAATTTCAATGGCGGACACAGTTTAGCTAAGGAACCGAGGTTCCTACACAGAAGGATAATTTTTCATTTATCGTTCATAAAGATAACACTGCATTTTCTTCATTTTAGATAATTTCAAATAGAATTCAAAGGAAATAATAGAAAATAGTTCACACTATGTGAAGGTCTGTGATTATTTGCCTGCGAGTATAGCAGTAGTTAAGGGGGGTCACTTTTTGCCGATTTTTCGACCATCTCCGATTTTGCTCGTTTTCACATATTTTGTAGTCCCCATGGGTCCGCGAAACAAGACAAGAGCGTTTTGCGAAATATTGCTTCCATCGTTCTGTACAGGCCCTCAAAGGTGACCTCGACATGTGTTAAACATAGGAAAATGAAAAAGTTAGGTTAAAAAGTTTATGGCAGAAAAAGTTTTCGCTGTATAAGAGCCAGAGCTCTGAAATCTTTTCAGAACCATTAAGGAAATATTGTAAAGTGCAGCTCTGAAGGGATTCTGTTGATTATTGGATATTTGGCGAATTTTTAAAGTCAGAATTTTGGAAAATCGGCCATTTTTGGACCATGAAAAACAGGGCCTACGGTACTCTTTTGCTTGTCCTGAACGATTGGCAAAAGCTACAGAAACGGCCAATAGATAGCTGCACTCTTCGCATAAAACCACGTCTTATGAAAGTACTAGCATTTTTCTATCATCTACAGTAAGCTCAAAAAGCTTGCCACAAAAATAGCGAATTTTGCTAAAAATGGCCATTTTTCATAATTTTCACATTATTTTGAAAATTTCTCACATATTATGTGGTAAAAATTACCAAACTTGGCAGATTAATTAATATATCCATGTCTGTCACATAATGTGGCCAAAACAAATGCGTCAATATTGAACATGACTGCTGTGGCGGCACCATTGATCTTTATAGGTGAAAAATGTCAATTTTAAAATTTTTCCAAATACAGACAAATTGTATGTCAATCGACAGCTAATGGAACGAGGAGGAACTTTTCTCATAGATCTATGGGTCTAAAATGTTGTCTGTGCAAGACAAAACGAGTTAAAGTTATACTGGGCAGTCCTGCAAGGTTAGGTCAGTGCATCACTCAAGCATGCATTATGAACGCCTGGATAGCTGGCCTTGAGCCACGTCTGCACCTAAATATTACCTTAATAAAGGCTTTAATTTGGTGTTTTCGGTCTTGTTTGGTCTCCACCTGACCTTGCAGGAACCATCACCGGAATTTTCAAGTTTCGCGGCTTTGAACCTGAATAACTCTGTCACAGTTTGATTTCGAACGCTAATATTCTAAGCTATTTTTGAGAACATATGGGGGCATATTATGTGTGAAAATGAGCGAAATCCGTGACTATCGATTTCTGACCAAAGTGACCCCCCTTAAGGGGGGGGGGGTCGCAAATTTTCGACCATCTCCGATTTTTCTCATTTTCACATATTTTGTAGTCCCCATGGGTCCCCAAAACAAGACAGTTGCGTTTGTTGCAAAACTTTCCATATCGTTCACAATAGTCCTCCAAAGGTGACCTCGACATGTGTTAAACATAGGAAAACGAAAAAGTTAGGAAAATTTCGCGGTGACCAAAAGTTTGAGCGCTGTGCAAGAGCAAATGAACTATAGCTTGTCAAAATGTTAATCTAACCATTCAGTGCACAAATTCCGCGTATAGATATTAACACAGTACACAAATAGAGCTTCAATTTGCATACGTACAATCCCTGCTGCTGCTTGGGAGTTGATCACACTTTTGGTCACCGTGTTGGCGTTTTGCCTCAAAATACGCCATTTTCTCAAATTTTTGAATATAATGGTCCATAAGTCGGGTGAAAGCCGAGCTATTCCAACCAAATTCGGTGTGCCAATTTGCACATATGAAAGGAAGATGTGTGCGTGTATTTCACTACAATTGCTGGTGTTTAACTGTGGACGCCTGCAACAGTGCCATGTCGGAGGCCTATAGTCAAAAAATGGCAATTTTTCAATTTTTTCAAATATAGCCAAATTTTATATCAAATTGAAGCTCTCGATGTCCTGAACATTTTATCTTCTTGCACCAAGTCTCTACAAAGCAGTATGAGAAAGTTAGTGCGCTTTAAAGCTTGAAGTAAATAACAGCCGGAAGGAGCTTGAGCAAATCGTTCAAACGCCGTATCTCGCTTGGTACTTGGCGTATCATTGTCATTTGCACAGCAATAAATAGCCCTAGATAGCGGCTTCAATTTGATCTATTGGCCTTGCCGTAGTCTTTTGTCATCATATGTGCACACGACTTCGAAGCCCTCAGCGAGGCATAGTGGCGTAAATACTAAATTGTAGGGGTTTGAACTGCAATATCTCTTACCTGGTTTGGCCCTGGACTCTAAGAATTTGTCTTGTTTTTTGACACATACGGGGGTATATTATAGCCAAAAATGAGCGAAATCGGTTACTATATAATTTGGTACCCGGCGACCCCCCCCCTTAAGCGGGTAAAACTGTGTTCGCTGAGGGCTTGCTTAAAAAGGGCTTGCAATGTTTTTTTCGACTGACTTGCCAGAAAATTTGAGGCTACCAGAATTCGATGAGATTGTGCATGCGCAGTCAGGAAAACGAGCACCCATGTCAGTTTGAGCCGCCAATTTCGCAGATCTCGTGGCAACACTAACATAGCCTAGCCCACATAGTTGACGACTTTTCCACAGCTTTGACGGTGCGAAATACTGTACCGTCCATCGGGTTAAATCCTGGAATTGCTGTGCGAAATCTACGTCCCTGTTTATCCGGAAAAGTGGGAAAATTAGCGGCATGAGGACAGAACCTCAAGAACAGGCAAGGGGCCTCAAACACTTTGCGGTAATAAGTTGGAGACAAATAGATTAGTTCATCCGGGGTTAGATCCGTGGTGAACGAATCCGACCTATTTTCCAGTTTTACCAAAGCGAGTACCTAATTTCGGGTGAGCTGGCGCTGCCATACGTCGAAAGTGGTGGTTGGGAAATCAGGTTCTTTTCGGAACAAAAGTCGGACACAAAAATATATGTGTGATTAGTGTAGTCTAATTTCCATGGACGATCTATAGAGCGCAAATACCCTTTAATATAGTCAAGATTGTCTGATCTTGACAATGTTCTGATATGATTCTGCACCGCAGACGAATTGAACATCTTGGATCATCGTACGAGGGTCTATCGCTGCTGACGGCGATGTCGGATAAACCCAATTTAAGATCAACCGCAATTAAGATATAGCCGAATTGAAGATCAACCAAAATTTAGCCAATGTGTAGGGCTGCTGAAGTTGTCTGGAAGGCTGAATGCACGCAGTTAACTAATATTAAATTTGAAATGGTTGCGTATTTATGCTTCTGTAGTGCTGTGAACTTAGCTTGTGTATGGGTTCATGTTCGAAAATGCACCCTTGGAAGAGTTCATTATTCGATATTCTCATGCAGTGTCTTAAAGAATTGTGGTGGGTTACGTATTTGTTGTGATATATCCGGCGAATAATCTGAACTGCATAAGGCTGTTGTAAAGTAAGACTTAGCGTGTGCAGTTGAATGGCATTTTATAAAACTCCAGATTATGTATGACATCTGCAGTGAGCGGCAGTAGATTGGAAAGTACGGTTAATTAATCAGGATAGCAATTATAGAAGAACTGCGTTGTGGTATGTTCATTAGGACAGGTAGGCATGGAAGGATAAATGATAGCATAGACATAGCAATAGTGAAATAAACATATATACATAAGCGATATCGAGTGAAGGAGTAGCTTACGCTGTGGAAGTAATACCCTCATATGGTGTGTGCTTAGATGTTTATGCACATCGGTAGATATATAAATATAGAAATACTGTTGAGCGGGGTTGTTCCTTTGTGACTTTGTGATTTGTGATTTGTGATGACAGTTTGATTTGTGAATAAGTTTTAAAGGAGTGTGGCCTTTGTTTACAACGTCCGGAGCCCGGAATTGACGGCTTTGACGAGGAATAGGGGATCTAGATAGTTTGGCAATGGAGTAGTTCGGGAGGTGCCGGCCTGGCCGGGTTCGTCACACTGATCTGCGAACAGTCCACTTGCTCAGTGCCGTACAGTTGACCTGGAAGTAGGCGCGGTTCTTCAGTAAATAGTGCCGAACCCAGAATAAAGTGCCTCGTCAAAGAAGAGAGTTGTCCGCCTTTTGGTGTAATGCCCCCGCTCTTTGTAGATGACCCGGGACTATGTGCAAGTAGACCATGCGTCATTCTCTATTCAAAATATTCTATGTAGAATACGCATAACTATAGTCACAATGGAACGACTGCATGTATATATACAAAATAGAATATGATAGAAAACAAGAGTAGTTAATCAAACGTAGTTGTAGGTTTACGCGGTCTGAGGTTGTAAGGAGTGGTGGTTGGAGTAACATGTTGGGCTTCATACTGCCCAGTCACTGCTGTGACCGTAGGTGTGGTTCCGTCGGAGGGGAGTTCTGGCAGGTCGGTTTGTTCATCTTGTCGTAATAGCTCTGGTTGCTCATCGATTAGTCGTCCTTGGCTTTCCGTAGGTGGCGCTGACGCAGGGAGATTTCAGGTGTAAGGGGGATGTAATAACTGGCAGTTATCGGCTTCAGTCGATTGATGTGTATTTTTTGGTTGGACTTTGAGGGATTGCTGCAATCCGGTATGTCCGCTGTAGATATGGATGGTCGGGTGATTCCTAAGGGCCATGCCAGGGTCTGTTCAGTTCCGAAGTTTTCTTTAGTTAGGGCTGGGACATGTAGCATGACCAGTTGATTTTCTGTGAATTCTGTGTCTGTTGTCTTTCGGTCGTAGTAGTCTTTTTTGTTTCATTTGTGCAAGTTGGATATTTTCGTTAGCTAGGGTCCACACTTCCTGTAGGTTTCTGACAAGGTCGGCTCTGTAGTCTTCAAGTTCGCAGTAAATTCCGCGAGGTTGCTGGAATAGGGGTAGTCGTGCACATGTTCTTGGGGGAGGATTGGGGGCCCCCCATACCTGGACCTCCCCCCAGTGAAGTCCCTCACCCCCCCCAGAATTCGGATTTTCCCGTTTTTTTGGGCTAAATACCGGAAATATCCGGTTTTCCGGCGGCCGACTGCCGCCGGCTCACCCCCTCCCCAGAACTTCCCCTCCTGCACATGTCTGGTCGTGCCTCGCGACCAAAGTTAAGGAAGAATGGCGTATCCAATGTGGATGAATGTATCGATGTTCGGTTTAAGAAAATTCAGAAGTTGGTAAAACTGAACCAGTGTTTTTGTGCATGAGATACGTGTTTACCGATTATCTGCATAGGTGTCCCATTTAATCGTTCGCATTGTCCATCTGCCTGTAGGTGGTATGCTGTAGTGTTGATCTTGGTACCTCGTAATAGATTGCACGTCTCTGCCATTAGTGCGCTTAGGAAATTAGCTCCGCAATCTGAGAGTAGTTCTTTGGACAGGAATAACGGCAGACAATTTGTTCTACAAAGAACTTAGCTATTGTTTCAGTCTTTGTGTCAAGTAATGGAAAGACTTCAATCCATTTGGTGAGGTATTCCGTGAACACTGTATTTGTAACCTTCTTCGGTCTTTGGTAGTGTGTCAAGAATATTACCGGCTAAACGGTCCCATGAACCTTCGACTGGAGTCGAGACCTGTGGTGCTCTTATTGCTTTGGGAGGATTTTTCTTACGAATGCAGGCTTCACACTGTCTGCGCAATTCCTTGACATTCTTTCGTATTGTATCCCACCAGTAGCTGTTCAGGATTTTGAGCTAAGTTTTTTCAAAGCCCAGATGTACAGCGGTGACATCTTCATGGCACGCTTTAAAAACTTCGTATCTATGCGGCATAACTAATTGGACAAAGAGTTTGCCTGGCTGTTAGCATGCGGATATTTGGTGTTAAAGCTGTCCATTTTCAATGAAGTAGCGAGCCCTTTTGATTACCGTGTGAGTTACTTTTTTGAGATCTTCTGGTAGGAAACCATTTTGTAGATAATCAAGAAGGTCTTTAATATCAGGTTGTTCTCCTTGCATCGTATGCATCGACGTGATGTCACTGAGTGTTCTGGTCAAAACCATGTCTGCAGTATAGTTTACGTTCGTTTTACGAAAAGTAAAAATGGAGTCGGGACATGGCACCAGCATTACTGTGTTTCTTCACTGATTTATATTGTATATCCTTGTATTCTTGCAGTTGAAGCATCCAAGTCATAAGTCGTCCGCTGGGAGATTTTACGGTCATAAGCCATCGTAAAGAGCTGTGGTCGGTGATAGTCTTTTGTCCATAGATGAGATGGCGAAAGTATTTCATCCTAAATCTTCATTTAGATTGTGGAGCTGCGAGAGTACTGCCCAAGGCCAAATCCACTGGCATCAGTTTGCAAGATGTATGGTCGGTTTGAATCTGGAAATGCCAGGATGGGTGTGGTAGTTTAGTGTACTTTCAGGGTTGAAAAGCTGTGTTCACAGTCGTCTGTCCACTGATATTGATTCTCCTTTTTCAATAAGAAGATGGATAGGCTACTTGAGACAAAATTCTTGATGAATCTTCTGTAATAGCAGCAAGCCGAGAAAGCTCCTTAATTCAGTAAGGTTTGTGGGTGCAGGATAGTTGCGGACTTTGGAAATTTTGTCATTCTCCGGTTTCAGTCCGTCTTTGGATATTGTATGGCCTAGATAGCTGACTGCACGACAAGCAAAGTGACGAAAATATGATAATGTCGCCTAGATAGCCTAAGTAGAATTTGGTCTGTAATTCCGAGAGGACTATGTTCATTAATCTTTGAAAGGTAGCTGGTGTATTAGTTAGATCAAATGGCATGACATGTAATGGAATAAACCTTCTTCACAAATGAATGCTGTTGTTAGCCCACAGTGGTTTTGGTTAGTCCAAATTATCCATGTCTTGTCTTTAGTCAAGACAGTATATGTCGATTTTTCTGGAATTTCAGATTAGCCGAGAATTCAAGACTAGCCAAAGTTTGAAGTCAAGACGTAAAGGCAGTTTAGCCAACACTTTTATTCTTCAGACAAAAGACCCTCTTGAAAATTTGCACCTCCTTCTATGTGAGAAAGAGATTACCCTAAAGGATTGAAAAATTGGGTGATTCGAAAGGAAATTGTGTTTTGTTTTAATAGGTTAAATTTAATGGAACTCTGTTTCTCATATGAAAGGAGGGGCACTGTTGACAGGTCATCATCAGTCAGTCGGTGGACCGTTAACACACTTATTGCAATAGAATGAATGCAACAGTCCGCCGAACTGCCTTGAGGATCCATCTCGAATAGTAACTTTGATAGTTTTATGGCACTGCTGTAGGACACTTAGAACAATAATGAACTACAGCTAATGTAAATAGGGGGTACCGTTACAATAAAAACACTCATTAAACTAAATTATGTAGATCAGATAAAACAATGAATTAAAATAAGGGGACAATACAATGTTCAAATTGGGTTACAATTACGACAACAATACGTAGATTTTCAAAACATGTGAAAACTGCGAAGGGTTCGCAAACTGCGAAGGTGTGAGCGGTCGGTAAAGCGGTAGTTCCTCTGCGTCAAGAACCATTGGCTCAATTGATGACGACTTGTGTGCGTTTGGGTCAACGTCATCGATCCACAGTACGTCATGTTAAAAACTAAGACGTGAAATTGTAGTATGGATTATATTTACCGTACCATGATGACAGTGTATTTTTCTGAGTTGATTGTTAGATGTTTATTTATATTCATAGATACGGAGATAACTACGTATATATGTACAGGGAGTAGCTATGTCAAGGTCTGTGATTACTTGTCTGCGACTGATCAAATTAAATTATGCAAAATTAACATTTGCCATTACAGAACAATAATGCGTTCACATTAGAAGGATCATGTCTTCCTGATTTCTGAACCTCGCTGTCCAGGACGAAGTTTCTATTTTGAACAAACTCACTACCTCACGCGATGGACGTTTCTATAACTGTTTTGAATGCAAACCACAATTTTTCCTGCTTCCAGATTTATGCTTGCATGCAATGAACTTTCGTAACGCTTGTATGTATTAACAAATAAAAGTTCTCTCGAGTTTGCTATCTACGTTATAGAGCTGCTATAGAGCTTGCTTTATTTTCAGTCCTAATAGTATATATACAACTTTCCATGGAACACCTCATACCGACATACGTTAACAGATATAAAACGTATAACCATATCAACCCTTTGTCAATGACGTAACACGATAGCTAGTCTTATTTGTACCGAGTTGATGCTTAAAGCAAGTTTTCCACTTCTTTATTACGTATTACTTACCTAAACTTTGGTCAAACTTTTGTTTTAACAGCTGTGGGCTGAATGTGCTTTCCTACCAGTTGCTGTACCTTAACGTGACGCATGGCTTAGTTGCAAGCCTTCTTTTTCGTTTCCCATTCAATGGTTACTAATTTCCGTGAGTGCCTTTTCCTTGTGCACCCATTATGGATTCCAAAAACATTTCCTTTAGCTAGCCTTCTTTGTACCAAGTTGATGCTTGCATAAAAAGGCAAACTTTTCCAGCTCTTTTACGACGTCTTACACTAGCTAAACTTTGGTAAAACCTTGTATAGTTTTCTTATAGCAACCATGTGCTGAATGCACTTTCCTAGTAGTTGCTGTACGTAAATGAGATCCAAGGCACCGTTGCAAGACATCTCTTTTGTTTCCCATTTAAAGTCCAAAATTACTTACTAATTTCCTTGATTGATGCGGCTTATGTCGATCTGAGTAGGGGCAGACGTTTTACTCTGTTTAAAAGATTAACTTAATGACTCTGTCCACTTGAAATCAACAGGTGAAATCAACAGTTTACCTTTGTTGCACTGGACAGAAATAAAGAGGGGGACTGTTAGTCAAACGGGTTCATTTAAAATCCGTAAACCAATACAATCATCACTTGAGTCATTTGAAATTTGTCGAAAAAGTTAGGAATTTGATTATTAATTGCAGAACAGTTGTTCAGTTGCAAGGCTAAAAATAATTTTTTGTCCGATTATAAAAGGAACTATATAAGTTAAATTTATATACTTTTCAAATTGTACAACTTCAAACTTTAATGCTAACCTTAATATTATTGTTAATTTTAATTTTTGTAGAATCATAGTTAAAATACAACTTTGAAACAAATACAATGAAAAGAAATCGTTTTAACAGTATTTTTGGAAATTAACAGTTTGATTTTTAGTAATTTCAACTGTGTTAGTAGATACGCACAAACATTCTTTTAACATTCACCCCTCTTTATTTCTGACCAGTGCAACAAAGGTAAACTGTACAAAACGACAGAACTGGAAAGAAATTGACACCTGTTGATTTCAAGTAGCAGAGTTATTAAGATAATCCTTTAAATAGAAGAAAACGTTTGCCCCTACTCAAATCGACATAAGCCATCTTGCTATTCTGCACCTGCCGTTATGGGGCTTCTACTGTCACTTAAGATTTCTTAATATTCGATTGTAGACTTTTTCTATTGAGTTATGTTTATCTGGCATTTTACAATCACCTGGTTGCTTTGCTTTGCAGCACATTGCTTCATAATGTATCATTTTGTACCAAACATTTTCTAGTGTTTCAGCAAATTCCGATTATCTTTCCTCATGCAGGTTCTCTTTGCGTTGGTTACTGTTTTTGGGCTGGCCGATGGTAATAATAGACTTAATATATGTCTATCTAGGCATGGATTATACATGAATGTAATCGTAAATGCGGTTGGATCTACGATGAAAACGGAAAATGATGGTCCTTAGATGTGCTGATACGGAACTTTACTTTACACATTTCCACTTATCACACTGACGATTGATGACTAATAGATTAACACATTATTCCAATCACTAATCAACATGTGCAATGCTTTAAGCCTGTACATTCATATTAACTCAAACCCTACTATTTCAAAACTTTTCCTATTCTTGTGTACACTTTAGAATAATTTATTAAATACAGATGAGGCTGGCAATCAAAATCCTGTTGCGGAAAAGCAGTCGACTGCTAGTACTGCTACCACTGTTACCTCTACGTCATCTCGGCATCAACAAATGTAAGCATACGAGTAAAATCTGACTTAGTTCTAGTGGCTTGATACTAAACTATCGTGGCGGAGAACATGCTTTCACTACTATTGATGTAGCCAAATTAAATTACAATGCGTCAATCCCTTAGTACTATGTTACCGCTAATGTATACTGCTTTTAGCTACCTACTTCTGGCAGCAATACGGCAGTTGTCATACCTCTCAACGAAGAAGACGCTTAGTTGTATCGAACCTTTATGTGACAAAACAGGCCTGCATTATGCTAACTCTCATTTTACATTTTTGCAGGTCATCCGAATCACTTAGAATATATTTTTTCTGAATCCCAGTCCAACTCCGGCACCATTGCTGTCCCAGATTGTAAGCCTGGTATTACTTAATATTTTATTATGGTATTATTTATTATAGTATTAGAGTATTTTTCAGTGCCTACCATACATGTGCTAGGGGTGGGGGGTTCATGGGGTTATATGTGGTTAACAATCATTTTATGGAAAAATGTTCAGAACATGTTTCAGTTTATATGGCGGAATGTTGTTCGTCGTAATAATGTTGACGTGAACGAAATCAAGAGAACTAAACTAAACTGAAAGAGTCAAAGTTGATTGACTCAACGACGGTCTCATTATTCTGGGAAATGGTACCCCACTTTTAATCACCTCAATTTGCTTCAGACTTTGCTGGCTGACTTCTGAGAAATTATACCTCAGTTTAACCACGTCATCAGAAATAGTACAATTTATATTTACATATTTACTGCATTAATAAATCTGCAGTTTTCTACATAAAACTTGCTACATTTAAGTTGCCATCTCTATACGTGAGCAACTGTAATTTTAGGTCAAGCAACTTTTGGTTGCAAATAAAACTGTTGTTGTGCCAAAACTGGTAGGTGTTCAGCAGGAATTAATTAAAATTTGCGTTGCAAGTATAATTGGATTTTTCCATTGGATTGGATGACCAATGATTAGTCAATTTTCTCTTGTTGGAACTGAATCCATTTTGGAAAGAAACTTGAAACTGAAATAATTCTAACCCGCCGACTAAACCTGGAATTAGTTTGGGTGATGTGAAGCTCGGACAGAAACCACTTGAAGATTTGAAGCGTTAAGCTGCTACATTCTAACATTCTGTAGGGTGAGCCGAAATAATCATTAAATTATGCCCTATATTAATTCTGGGCCATAGAAACTACACTTCTATGAACAAGATTAAAGTACCCCTGAAACTGTACTAACTTTGCGTTTTCAGATAATTTTCACTATTTGGATACTCCGACTGAAACTGAAAATATATTGAATCGCCGACTGAACCTAAAATCGTCTACTGAAACAACATCATAGCTCAGCGTGGTGAAAAACATACCGATAACATATTTTGTCTTGCTGGGTTAAGGTTTAAAATTTCTATAAAATTTTTGAGAGCTGTTGGTGGTGGTGTGAACGAAGGTTAACAAACTACTTGATTAATATAATCAAAGTAGTTGTAGGCTTCGAAATATTATACTTAAAAATCCAATTAAACATTAATTCTCATCCTTAGATACTCGTTTTAA
Source organism: Trissonchulus latispiculum (assembly GCA_030248195.1). NCBI lineage: Eukaryota > Metazoa > Nematoda > Enoplea > Enoplida > Ironidae > Trissonchulus > Trissonchulus latispiculum. Next base: position 48,513 of record JASAND010004813.1, read on the forward strand.
GCTTTTTCGCAGTACAGACACTACCTTATTGCTAAAGTTCTAACAATAGTTTCAGTATCTTGTTTTCAGTGAAGTCTTCAGCAGTCCCTACTTTCATTCAGTACGTGTATTTCCTTCTTTTAGAAAAAGGTATATACTTAAAGAGTTTTCATTCTGGTTTGAGTATACGCTTTATGTGTATAGTATATCTGCGCTTAGGCCTACGTCCATATGTCAGAGCTAATAAATTAGGCTATGAATTTCAAGTTTATTTTACTGCAAAGGCATCCCGCTACTATGTTGAGTGCATTATTTCATTAATTCCAACAACCGTTTAACGCATTATAAGCGCAAGAAATTAAGATTCAAATAAACGGCTGTTTATTAGCGACAGAAATTGAATGAATAATATTGGTACTTCCAGCAAATAACACTGCAACAGACGTGATTTATCTCACAACTAAAATTTTACAACAAAACTGGGATGAATGCTGAATGGTTAATGGAAGGATGCAACACTTTTGGCCACGCTATTATTCCTCAGACTTGCTAAATTCACCTCATGGTGCCTCAAAGATCGTGTTAATGTCCGGTAAATGAAAAGATATATGCTTAAGCTTTTGTAGCAGACGTAGCTCTGGTTGTTCAATAAATTCACAACGAAAGCTTTAGATTCTTAGTATTTCAAGAAATATTCTAATATCCATGTTTCGTCATGCAGCAAGTGGAGTAATTGTTTGTAATAGCTGAAGTTATGTCGCATTATAGCTGACCAGTAGTTACCAAAAAGACCTATTTAATTTAAACAAGTCAACGGTGAAGGCCTCTCATTCCAGAACGACAAAAAGTAAACTCACAACCTAACAAACTCTGTTTCATTTGAGCTTATAATTAATTGTGCAAACATAATTAACAGCTGTTTTGTTGCCAAGTGCTGGCGTCGTCTGCTCACAAGTCAATAGCCCAAATATATGGTGGGAAATAATCGTAACAAAGGTAAATAAATGAATTATCATGTTGAATTTGAATTTAATTGACAAAGTTAATAGAGTTTAAATACGTCTGATTTAACTACTCTTAGTTCAAAGAGAAAATATTAATAAGCTAAAGTTGGGTGTACAAAATGCTAAAATGCATTAAGATATTTGTTTTTTTGGGTTAACAACTTTGCTATCTAAATTGTTTTTGTCCAATATCTTCGTTAATGGGTCTGTCACGTTAAACTCCACCACGAGTACAGAAGGTTTCCGGAAAGTTGACAATTTGTCTAGAAATATTTCGAGACAAGTTGACAACTTTCGAGACATTTTGTCGTAAAACATTTTCACTTTCGAGACATTTGCAAAATATTTCTAGAAACATTACGCAATTGTCTAGAAAGTTTCATAAACATTTCGAGACTTTTGAAAATATTTCGAGACTTTTGAAAATATTTCTAGACCTTTGGAAATGTTTCGTGTAAATGGCAAGAAATAAGTCTCGAAAGATTAAAATGTCCAGAAACATTGTCTAGAAATATGAAAATGTCTCTATATGTGAAAAATGTCTAGAAATATTGTCTAGAAACACGGAAATGTCTCAAAATGTGAAAAGTGTGTAGAAACATAGTAGAGAATTATAAAATTGTCTCGAAATACAACAAATGTCTATAAACATGAAAATGTCATGAAACGTATAAAATGTCTGGAAACATTGTCTAGAAATATGAAAATGTCTGGAAATAGGATTTTTCCTAAATTTGTCTCATAAATAGTCTGTAAACTTCCACGACAAGGAGCTGGGGTTGGGGAGGAGGGGGACTGTTGTTTGTATCAATTAATGGGTCGGTCACGCTAAACTCCACAGCAAGCGCTGAAGGTTTCTGGAAAGTTAATGATTTTTCTGGAAATATTTTCCAGAATAATAATAAACAATTTCACAGCTTTTGAAATATTTCCAAATCTTATTACGTAAGATATATTACGCAACTGCCTAAAATATTTCGAGACATTTGAAGACATTGTTTCGTGACCTTATGGCATAGTTGGAGACTTACTAGAAATGTTTCTAGTCATAATCAGATTTCGAAATATTGAAAGTCTCCAAGATTATAAGTCTCGAAAAATCAACAATGTCTTCAAACTTAAAACATGTTGCCAGGGCAAGTTTAGCTTGTTTATCTTTCATAGGGCATAACTTCGCCTAATGCAAATGGCATTTAGTACACCAAGACTAAAATCCCGTAAATTTATCACTTTTGCTGTTGCTGTTATTTTGGCTTTCCACAAAATCATTTTTCCATAACATTTGCTAGTTATGCTTACACGTAAAAAGACTACGAAGGATTATACTGTAACTATAATAGTATTCAGAAATTGACTGGTGAGGTCAGCGTTTTAAAAGTAAACCTTTAACGAAACGTCATGGTCCAGCCATTGATGAAACTTCAAATCATTTTTATATACCATGTTCAATGCTGGTCCGTTGTTATTGTTTGTTATTGCTTGCTGTATACTAAAGTTCTTGATTGTTGATGTAAGTGCTGTTTGTGTCTCAACATAGATCTGAGGGCTACCGCAATCCCCTGTATGCGTCTTTCAAACTAACTAAGGTACAGCATGTTGATCGAATATATAGAAACGCCTTTTTTCAGTAAGTAATCTGTGCATAAATCTGCACAGAAACGTTACTGAAGATTGGTTTCTGCACAGATTTCTGTATGATTTGTACATTGAAAAAGATTTCTGTACAGATTTAATAGTTTTTTTCCTCAAAAGCTGTGCAGAAAGGCTTCACTGTTAATAAGAATTTATATAGATAAATTTGGGTACCGTACCTTACGCATAGCGATCAGGCGAAGTTTGTGTACGTGTCATGGCGAGATTCGGACCGACAACACCAATTTCTGATGGCTCCACAAACTATTTTCTGATGGCTACACTATTTTATGGGTCTGTCACGTAAACTCCACCACGAGTGCAGAAGGTTTCCGGAAAGTTGACAATTTGTCTAGAAATATTTCGAGACAAGTTGACAACTTTCGAGACATTTTGTCGTAAAACATTTTCACTTTCGAGACATTTGCGAAATAGTTCTAGAAACATTACGTAATTGTCTAGAAAGTTTTATAAACATTTCGAGACTCTTTTGAAAATATTTCGAGACTTTTGAAAATATTTCTAAACCTTTGAAAATTGTTTCGAGTAAATGGCAAGAAATAAGTCTCGAAAGATTAAAATGTCCAGAAACATTGTCTAGAAATATGAAAATGTCTCTAAATGTGAAAAATGTCTAGAAATATTGTCTAGAAACATGGAAATGTCTCGAAATGTGAAAAGTGTCTAGAAACATAGTAGAGAATTATAAAATTGTCTCGAAATACAACAAATGTCTATAAACATGAAAATGTTATGAAACTTATAAAATGTCTGGAAACATTGTCTAGAAATATGAAAATGTCTGGAAATAGGATTTTTCCTAAATTTGTCTCATAAATAGTCTGTAAACTTCCAGAAAAATGCCAAACATTCGAGTCTTTTCCCCCAACTTTCCGGAAACCTATGCACTCGTGGTGGAGTTTAATGTGACAGACCCATTAATACGGATCGATCGACAAAGTCTGGAGAGCACTGGCTTGATATGTATTTTGACACTTATGTGGACTACTTTGGCAGTTATGGACTTGAGCCTATACAGGCCTGTATGCAGTATAAGCCGGAAAAAGTAAACAAATATTGTTTACAAAACCTTGATACCAATATTTGTGGTGAATTTTGTATATATTCTTTTAACAAAAGATCACATGGCTATAGCTTCGAATCAATTATGGACTATTTTAAAAAGCGTGGCGATAGAAACTATACCATAGTTAAAAACTTTCTTTATTATTTATTCAGACCTTCGTCACAGCAACAGTTATTTACACAATATTGTCAACACTGTCGGTCTCGTAAGGATGCAAATAGTCAATGTAGTATTTTCGAGCAAATTCAGGGAAAGGATATCTCTTAGTGAGTTAGAAAACGCCGTATACAATCCTCAAAGGTTCAGTGGTGCCGTTTTAACACAGAATCGGAGCCCGTTTCTTCTTCTTTCTAACCGCAAATTCGTTTGTTTGGAATCAAAGGACGTTGCCCAAGAAAGGAGGTCTACAGAAATGATGGCTGAACGTCTTGGCAGTGGTATTGACCAGTGTCGCATTACCAATATAGCAAGCGCAGGTAAAACAGGATGTGCAGCCAATCTTCATTCCTCATACCAGATAATAAGAAGCTATAATCACACTGTTCACTACGGACCGGAAGTTTTCAGTGGGATTACTTGGAAGGATAACGGAGGAACTGTTAGGCTTTTCCACAATGGTAAGCTTTTCATAACGCGTGCAATTGATGAAACAGATATTCCATATATATTCGATCGTGTACAAAACGTGTGTCAGTCTTCACGTAAATAATGTTAATCCGTCGGAAAAGCAGTCACAATCAAATGTCTTTGACGGTTGTAAACGATGACGACTGGGCTGATGCGTTTTTTCGTGCAACCACGTATTCCAACAGGATTCTCAAACATCTTACATAATATAATAGTTCTTCTGGGTTGGCGAATAATCACTTCGTCAGGATCGGTACAACATTGTTCCAATAATTTCATAACTTTAGAATCCATTTCAATAAATCTAGACGTTAATTTGTCCTCAGTATCTACACTATGTTTAACAAATAAATGATGATGAATAGTTACAGTGGCAAAAGATTTACGAAACACATTATTATTAATGGCAACACATGGACGCAGACAATTTTCATCCGTAACATTCATAACCCTAAAGAGACACAGTCAGCATTATTTCAACAATCAGACATAATATCACGCCATGGTCTATTCTGCATCAAAAAGAATATATCCTTTGTCATCAAATCCAGACTAACTTGACTTGTTTTGTAATACAGTATGTACAACAGAACCTTCACGGTAGTGGGACACTTCGCCACACTTTAATTGTTCTCTTTGTAAACATGAAAGGAATGGCGTTTACACTCATTTGAAAACGAGAAGGAAAGGGAGGGGGCAGGAAAAACTATGTATGTATTAATTGTGTTTTGAACATTACTACAATAAAGTAGTTAGCGAATACAATTTTCGATTGTTTTTCAAGACTTTTAAAGCACTGTTAACTCTGAAAAGTACAATTTTTGACCAGTTTCAAATTGACATTATAGGCATAGTCTGCAACTTTTTCTTATTTTTAAATGAAAGCGTATTCTTCTTACAAGGAAAATAAAGACAATTTTGTGATTTAAATTAGTGAAAATTTTATTTTTAATTACGTATTACTATTTGTACATTATTATTATTATTATTTTGTAAAAGTTTTATCGATATAAAAAATAACAAATATAAAATAAACATACTAAAATACTTCTATTTAATTATTGCCCCCTCTTTCAACATTAAAGCTGAGCCCGAAGAGAACAATAGTGTGGCGAAGTGTCCCATAATCAACCTTCACTGCGTATAAATTGCATTGGATGTTTAAGTCGCACTCCCTCGAAAAGAACTGACTTCTACATTACATGTTTGATACTACGTGCAACGACGGACTTCTTTACACTCTTTGCCGGTCTTTTCTCCTTTCCTTTGGAGTCCAAAACACCATACATTTTTGCTCTCAGCCCCACAAATTTTCAAATAGGAATAGAACTCATCTCATACTTAAATTTTACCATAACTTTTTTATTGGAATTAGAAAACGCAAACTGTTCTTTCGGGTCATCAGAAAATTCAAATAAATGATCATCCCGTTCAATGTCAATATATATCTATATATCTATATATATATATATATATATATATAATGTATATATAATATTTCGTAATATAATGTGTATATAGAACCCGAATTTCGCTCTGAGTTGGACTTTCTTTCAGCTCGTGGATGTCAGGTGTTCTGGAGTTTAGAGAAGCCTGAGGAACTGTTTGATTACGAGTTTGACATTGACCATCTGGGAAGAGCTATCCGTCGTTTCATTCGCATTAATCAAGGGATTCTTCCGTCAGTCTCCGGTTTGTCAGTTTTTTCACCGTTCAACGTTCTGTCCGAATTTATTCCTATCATGCCTTCTGGTGGTGATATCCTGAATCTGAAATCTCTGATCGTTCCAGGTTCCGACGTATCCTGTCAATCCTTAATCGCCCTAAGCCAGTCTTGTCCTTTCCTGGAAGAATTGGTCATTTCTGACTGTCCTCGAAATTCCGTCCTTCCTTGCTTGGATCAGCTTAATTTTCCAAATTTAATGGGTCTGCAAATCTCGAATCATATTATTCCCGATCCACTACTGATTCGGTTGGCTCAGTCGGGCCGACTTCAGCAATTGGCAGTTGTGGGTGCAGGCGCGATCGCCATGACAAAGATTGTGACGGAAAATCCTGGTTTGAAATATCTGATCGCTGAAATTTCGGGAAACTCTGTTCTAGTCCAGGATTTCGTTGAAAATTCAGCTGAACGACTGTCCTGCCTAAAACGTGTCTCAATCCACCCAGATTCTGACGTTAATTGGGAGGCTACTGAGAATTTTTCAGAAGAAGTTAAGCCCTGGCCAAATTTGGACTTTCTTGCGATCACTTGTAATCTGTGTACGGCTGAGGACTATTTTTTCGTCATCCCTGCTAATTCTGGATTGTCCTTTTCCAGACTACTGCACAGTATCACTCATTTGGTTTTGGGTCAGGTGCATCTGCACTGCAAAATCTTCTGTCCAGTTTTGGTGAAACTGGAACTGAATTTGGTTCAGTTTCTGAGGGATCAGGCAGGAGTGGAGGTTGGATCAAGCATCAGATCACTAAGAGTGAAGGATTCCTACACAGATCCCAGAAGTGTGATTTCTGGCGCAGACGGTATTTCCCCGGTCCCGTGCGATATTAACCATGGATTGAAAAGTGAACATAACCTGGACAGATTTGATCCTCGACATAATCTGCCAGTTGGAATCTATCTGGACTATCTAAATAGTCTGGCGAATCCTAAAAGCATCCGGCTGAATTTGGTTTGGTTGCAGAGAGACTACTCGCCTGAGTTGGGTCAGTCTCTGGGTCAAACGTTGGGTTCTTTCACCAGTCTGGAGTCACTTAAGATAAAGTCAACGCTGACGGACGACCTGAAGGATATTCTGCGAGCTTTGGTTCAGCAACGACAGCATCTCTTGGATTCTGGAGTCTACTTGGAGGTGCTGAGATATTCTTTTCTTCGAAACCACATTCAAGTGAGATTGGAATCGGATAGAGCTCGAATGATTGCCAGAAGAGATTTGAAGTCAGCGGCTACTGGTCATCCTTTTTTAGTTATCCTCCTTATTCTGTGCCGAAATCTGAAAACTGTATTTTGGTCCTTACAGGGGATGATCATTTTGTGACTATCTAGAAGTCATGTTTTCGTCATTATTCGCTGTATGTATATATTTCATTGCATTTATCCGTTGATGTCGTATTACTACTGATAGTTCTAGTGGGACTCCTCATTTTTGTTATGTACATATATAATTGTTTTCCCTAAACGGTGTGTTTTAATATTACCATTTTATTAGGGATGAATCCGAGTCAGGCCCATAGGTTAACGCGGGAGGGGGTATGGGGGTCCAACCCAACCTGTTGCATGCATTTGGTATAAGGTTAACATCACTGAAGTTGTTCCATCATGCAAAATGCAGTGTTTTCGTTAAGATTTTAGAAATTTCTGTCAATTTTAATTGCTAATTAGTAGTGATAATTAGAATATTTGCCATGTTATCGTATAGCAAATTATTGTCTTCGCAGTAAAAATCTGCTACATTTAAAAATAACCAGACGGGAAGTTTGTATAGAAAGTGTGCTATGGGGGAGCAAGTATATATTTCAGCAGGATGACATGGCTGGGGCAAACATTATTCGATACACTGAAGCAGACATATATACATACCGAAATTGACGCCCCCTCCCGGGATTTTTGCTTCCCCCATACAAATACAAATCTATATATATAATAATCTATATTATATATATACATATACATATATATATATATATATATATATATATATATATATATATATATATATCCGACGTTACAATATGCTTCATTGCGGTATTGTGCCTTAATGTAATAATAATGAAAATCATACATTAAATATTTTGACAAGTCTAATACTGTAAATCCAACATATATAGGTTTACATAGTTTAGTTACAGATCTTCGCATTTTCACAACAATAAGAAAGTCAGACACTAACTTAAATCCTGGGTTTTACAGGTTAGCTTTAGTAGTTTTTCTTCAGAACAAAAAAGTTTAATGTCTATATAGTTCTGGATGTTTTCCATCGTTTTCCCGAACACACTATTATTGAACAGTTTGAACAAATCCTTTTCAAACGCACTGCTTGTCTGTTTTTGCATGATGAACATGATATAAGGTGCTAACCATGACTCCTGACTAAACACTAATACCCGATGAATCTTTTTAAATTTTAGTTCCAAATCCAAATACAACTTGAGATTACGGTAATGTACGGTATACAGTAATTCTTATTGAAAAGATTAGGTACTAATTTTTGAGAGTTGACAGTGGACACCTTTACCTGATCTTTAAGTTGGACACAGTACGGGGATAACATTCCGTCAGTGATTTCATGTTTCTCAGCAGCCATTGGATAGTCGTTATGAGTGCCGTGTAATTCAGCTGGATAATCCAGGTCAACTTCCAAAATGTATCCATCTGAGTCGCTGTCAGAAATGTCCGGTACATGTAATGACTGAAATTCAGTATCCGTCAGCCATCGAAGGTTTGCTACGGGTAATCTCTGTGTCATTGTCCAACCCTAAAGATTATCTGCTTCTAAGTAGATAATATAAGGTTTCGATGAGTCATAATCGTTCAATAGAGGATTATGTGCCTTTGCATAACGATGAGTTATTGTCGATACACCTTCGCGAATTCCATTTCCCATAAAAGTACGTGCCCTGTACACACGGGCTAGTGGGCTAACTCGAGTAAACTGAAAATTTGCTCTAGTTTGCCCGTGTAAACCGGGCTTTACATGTACTTATTGAAACAAGCTTTCCTGCATCAGTAGCTAAACATCGGAGGGGGGAGGCATTGTTGCTTTACATTTAGCTACTCCTCTGCTGCAACGAAAAATTATGCGGACTCTAGGCAGTCCCAAGCTCTTGCAAAAGCATTGGAATGCAGAACAAAGCCTAGTTGCTCGCTACATAAAGAGTCTACACGTAAATCTTGTAACGACATGAAAGCAATTTGCATGAGTATTGACGTGACAAGCAAATTAGCCAGAAGGTGTGAAGCGAAGACAGACATTTTGCCTCTCAAGTCTCAGCTTCTGCTTTGAAGCAAACACGACTTACCCATAGAAATAGAAAAACTTTTTGAAGTAAACACACTCTGTTGCAGGTGCAGGTGCTGCAAAAAGAAAACTAAAAACTTTCCCAGTACCATTCTCTGGTTGATTTTCAGGAAAAAACTTGTAGTTTGTTTGCTGAAGACCCTCTTCCATTCGTTGGCGTTTTAAACTTATTATTTTAGAAAAGAAGAATGTGCCATTTTTCGGCTTTCCCTAAACCATTAGCCGAGGCTGACATAGCTCTGCTTTGCTGGTTTGTGTATCAGTTTAACAAAATGTTCTTTACCGTGCTGATGCTGTCTTCTTTTGTGCAGTGTTTGGACTCCGTTAATAAAGAGAAGTATTGTATTTCTTCCATTTAAATTTTTACACTGGTCGCAGATTTGATTTTTCTGTTACTTTTGGTCGTCAGATAAAAAACTCACCTGCTACAGGAAATACTAAAACTGCTGGTCCATCCAGCAGTGCCTACAGTGATATTTCGAGCTTTGGGACGCTACCTATCTTCCCGAAGTGTTTCCAGATTCGTTGAATCTGGAAACACTACCAACACATCTGGACAGGACACACGTTCAACTTCAACTCAACACCGAGCGAGTGGTTTTAGTGTAGGACCTTTGTTGGGAACAATTCTGCATACCGCTTCAAACCCATCTACTAGCTCTAACAATATCGGCAGCATCGATTACCCATTCGCAATGTATTGTTCAGTCCGTAATTCATCTATGGTACAAAATGCTACGGAAGCCGAAGTAAACCCAACAGACTGCTACGGAGCGTAAGTTATACGGTTTTACCGACATCATTGCATTATAAACCCAATAAAAATCGAACCAATCAATACATCTTCTGGTAAAAAGAAATTAATTTGGTATATATTACTGCTACTTCTATTTTACTATTTCATTCCACTGTTATTCTTTTACTTGCACACTTAATTACCCATAACTTTAATCAGTTATGACTATAACACTCTTATTTGCATGTATTTTGCACTTATTACTACAAATGCCAGTAAAAATGTGTATCTGTTAAATAACAATTATTTTCATTTTAATTTCAGCATTTTAGTTTATAAACTGACTATTTTCTATTCAATTTGTTTATTTCAGTCGAAATGGGTGATCTTGGTGCTTCCACATCTGGCACGTTTTCAGCTCCTACAAGACTGACAGCAATGGGCGCATCTGCTACGCCGTCGTCACTCACATCGCATAACCCATCCAATTCGGCATATCTCTTCTCAGGAGACCCCTCATCGTCTTCCTCTAACGCTGCTCCAATACTACGAACAGGTATAAATTTTACGCATTCATTCCACTGCCATGCTTTTAATTGCATCCTTCACATCTTATACTTTAATTAGTCATAACTTTATTACATCCTTACTTACAAATTTCTACACGTATCAACAAAAGACTTTATCAGATAAATTTATTTTTATTTAATTTCAGCAGTTTGGTTTCTAAACAGATTGCTTTAGTTCGATTTTTCTATTTTAGCTGAAATGGGAGATCATGGTACGTCTACATCTGGCACATATTCATCTGGTAAAAGTCAAACAGTGGGCGCATCTGCTGCTTCATCAGCACTCACATCACAGAACGCATCCAATCCGGCATATCTGTTTCTTGGAGATTCGCCTTCGTCTTCATCGAGCTCCGCTACTACACTACTACGTGGTGCCGACTCAGTTTCCTCACCACCAGATTTCGCAATCTATATCAGTCCCATAGGCTCCGACGATAGAGCCGTTACGTCTTGTGGTCATGTTTCTCATCCCTTCTGCATTCAAAATTGGACACGAAGGAATCCGTCGTGTCCTAACTGCCGCGAGATATAAACAGTTATTGCTTGTCAAACAACGTTATAGTACAAGTAAGTGTAAGTTGCTATTTACAATGTAAAGCGCCTGTCACTTTTTAGTATTTTGAATGTTAATTGAAAAACAATAGAAACATTTTTACGTTTTAAATTTAATAGTAATTATAACAACAACAACAATAATAATAATAATAATGTTTACCAATCTTCATGCACACTAAATTGAATCTAAAATTCAAAAGATATCAGATCCGCATTAACAGTAAAGGGTTGCTCATTTATGCAGAACACCTAAATTTCATTCAACATTTAGCCTTCAGCCAGTAACATTTTTTAAAATCATCACTACGTGACAAAATGGAAAAGATGCCAGATAAGCTAAAACTTATTACAGGTTACCAACGACCGCTCGTCTTATACCAGCATGGATCCAAATCCGCTCTATCTCGACGTTGCCCGCAACCAGGGTCGCATCGGTTTTGTAAATTTTGTCCAGGCATTCTTATATGAATGTCAAATGGTGCAGGAACGACATAATTCAAGCATAGTCGACGCCATATCCACTGTGGTTCATAACCATCCGCAGTTGTAGGAATATGGCCGCGGACGCCGCGGTGGACGCCAACGCTGATTCAACTAAGAACAGTCTTCATTCTATGCTTTGTAGACTCATTTCTGTTGACCAAATTGGACTTTGGATTTATTGCTGTGTAATCACTATTTTCCCTCTTGAATCAAATGGGAACTTGTTGCTTTGAAGTGTGAACTGTTTGAAATAAAAATACTGAAAAATAAATTAGGATCTTCTTGACTGATTAATAAATACTCAAATTTAAACTGCCTCAGCATTAATTTACTTAATGTAACAAATTATCCTTGGTTAATTTAAGAAAATCGCACAACAATTAAACTATACTAAGGTTAATACAGAACTATATAATCTACGGGATGAAATGGCAGCAGAAGCAGTAGCATCCACATCAGGTGCATTTACCCTACTCTCAAATCCAACTCAACTTATTTATCTAGTATTCCTGCAGGCTTACAGTGCTGCGGTTTAATACTGGAAAATAAATTCGAGGCGTTGGATATCCCCTGGCTTAATCCAAATATCCCTGGACTAAGGTTATAGGAATAATCCTAATATCCCTAAAACAAATTGCAAGAGCTGGCCCCTCAGCGGGGTGGATTAGAGGGATTAAAAGGATTTAGCTGAGGCTGAGGGGCCAGCTCTTGCAATTTCCTACTACTTTTAACCTATTACCGTGATAATTAATATTGTCATGTGATGAATACTGTAACGCATTCACATAATTGTAAATTATTTATTCCTGTTGTCGTAAAAGTGCTTTGAGCACGAGCTTGTATTTAACCTTTACCGTATGCTTAACGATTCTTGTACAATTAACAAATAATCTCAGAATGACAAAGAAATAAAATATCACAGTTTTTGAAAAACTATAAAGCTGTTTTTGCTAACAGAACATTCTGAAACAAAGCTGTCTATGCAGCATGAAAATATTAATTTATGTTTAACCTCCAATGTTCAAATCATTTTACCATATTTACAAATACAAATCTCAGTTTGAGTTAAAATAAGTCTCAGTAAACTTAAGACGACATAGTAGCACAATTCACTTCATAGTTTTGCTAAATGCGAGTAGGCATATTTCGACTTGAGTTGGCAGTTTGAGTAGGCAGAATTCCGCTAGGGATAGGAGTCTCCAATTTTGTAATTCAGTGACGAATCTTTCTCCCATATTCCGATGTACCAGACTAGTCATTAATCAGTTGTTGACATAAACTGGAGCAGACTATTCAAACAAATTTGGTCCTTCAGATTTTAAAAATATTTAATTTGATGCACAGATACTGAACCAATTCCGATAGACGTTTCTACTTAAAAATTACAATTAAACAGGAGTTTAACCAAACGGAAGACTCAAATATCTCCCTCTTCAGCTATTGCTGGATAGAGGGTAATCACCTATTGTCTTCAGTCTCAAAAACAGGTCGATTCGCAATCCTTAATCCTCGATCTAAGTCACAATCCCAATTGATTCCTCGTTCGCTACCAGTAGTGAGAGAAGGAGAAGGCGGGGCCCTCCCGCAAGCTCAACTCCTTTAGCAGTTGCCGACCTTACTCCTTTAAAAGTTGCCGATCTTACTCCTTTTGAAGTTACCGACCTCTAGTTTATCTGAGCTACGTTGCCGACCTCTAATTTATCTGAACTACGTTGTCGACCTCTAATTGATCTGAGCTAATGACTTGCTGCTCTCTCTTCCTGTGATTGATCAGAGATCTGTTCGAACCTGAAAAGTTTATTTGGCAAACAAAATATAAACAAACAGAAAATTTATACACAAAATTGTTTGAGAGTGGGCTTAGGGGAGGGGCTACGGCATTTAAGGGTAGCCAATCAGAATCATCCGAATCTTCGGCGGACCAGTCTACTTCCTCGTATCCACCCTTGCTCGGCTCTTAGTCATCCTGGTAGTCATGCACGTCCTCACCCATTTCTGATGGTGATGTGGGAAGCCACAACCCGTCGTGATCAGGACTTGGTGGCAAAGGGATGAAGTCAGGTTCTGGAGGCTGCAATAATAACTAAATAATAAGCACAGTTACACAACTAAATATTCTAACTTGAATGCGACGCATCTGTTTCAACTTAAGATTTATTCTTTTTATTCAAATATCGAATTAAGGGGGGGTCCATTTTTGGGCCATTTTTTCGACATTCTCCGATCTCGCTGATTTTCACATATTTTATTGTCCAAATGGTATATTTTAACGAGTTTTTAAAATTAAAGCCGTAGCTCTTACGGTTGCCGAGTAATTTCACCTCAAAGTTGAGATTTCATGTGTTAAACATAGGAAATTTAAAAAGTTGTCATTTGTGCGCCAAAGCATCTTTTCCGACAAACGTTGGTGAATCTGGACAAATTATACATTAAAATAACGCTAAAATGTTAAACTGCGGTACCCTGGAATTAGAATTTTAATTTAGGCCTTTAAAATTTTTTAATTAGTTTCTGAAGGATTAAAATTTAACTCGACTTGAGCATCAAGTCAAATTTTAATCCTTAAAAAATTAATTAAAAAATTTTAAAGGCCTAAATTAAAATTCTAATTCCAGGGTACCGCAGTTCAACATTTTAGCGTTATTTTAATGTATAATTTGTCCAGATTCACCAACGTTTGTCGGGAGATCTTTTTGGCGCACGCGAAAAATGACAACTTTTTAAATTTCCTATGTTTAACACATGAAATCTCAACTTTGAGGAGAAATTACTCGGCAACCGTAAGAGCTACGACTTTAATTTTAAAAACTCGTTAAAATATATCATTTGGACAATAAAATATGTGAAAATCAGCGAGATCGGAGAAAGTCGAAAAAATGGCTCAAAAATGGACCCCCCCTTAAGTAAACTTCTACAATCTTTAATAAACTTTCACGCATAGACTAAATGGATTTCTTTGCTCACAGCTAAAAATTTTGTAAGTTGAGAATGTAGTGCTAAATGTGTAAGTTAACAATTGTTTTGCTTAGTTTGTTAGTTAATATTATTAATTATTACTTTACTATTACCATTAATTAGTTAGTTAATGTTATTAATTAGTTACTTACTTACTTTAAGATGAGGACAGTCATGCCTGATCAGTAGTTAGTTAATAATTGTAAGTTCAGTGCTAAATACTTCTCAGTTACATACCATGATTGACACTGTAATTCCATTTTGTTCGTAGCGGGTAAATCTCCGACACCACGAGCATCGATTATCTACCCCTGCCATTTCACGAACGCATTCAATGCAATGACGAGGGATTTGACGATACAACTGACTGCATCCACTAAGGTAGCAGTCAGCAGTTGCCTCAAAACAAACAATGCACGTGTGCTGCTCGCCCTCGACATTGCACTGATTGACTTCGTCAGCTGGCGAAGGTAGACCCTCAGAAGGCTCAGGTGTTGGGGAATCGTCCCTGAATAAATTAGGGGAGAACGGCGGTGTCTCCGGAACCACTGGAGGGGCATCCTCAGACCCTGTTGGTGACGGTGTTGGAGGAAACAGGTCTATGGGGGATGGACTGGGCAGCTCGACATCTTCCTGGGGAGGAGATACAGGGGGGACCACATCCAAGAGGGACGGGCTGGGGGGTGACCAAGTCCGAAGGGGGAGGACTGGGGGTTGCTAAGTCCATGGGAGGAGGTGATAGACTCACCAAGTCCACCAACACAGGATCGTTAGCATCCTGAAAATGTTAATATATTAACGTAAACATAATCATAGCAAGTGGCGTATCATTCGATAGAACATTTTGCAGAGGGTGTAACTGTAACTTTATCGTGTCATCTGGTGTAGAGTTTGCAAGTATGCAAGTGACATATCATTCGATAGAACATTTTACAGTGAATGCACTGCATAACATTTTAACCTTATCATACATCATCTAATGCCAAGTTTTACTAATTTAAGTTCATTGAACGTGTCATATCATTCGATAGAACATTTTACAGAGAATGTGACTGTGCACAAGTCATTGCATCATAATTTTATCATGTTGGACGTTACTTAATGCATTTTTACTACTAATGCTGCTACATAAATATTAAACGGTTTCGTTGCAAGTGACGAATCATTCGATGGAACTTTACAGATAATGTACTGCATAACATTTTAACTATTATTTAAAGCGAAGTTTTGCTAATTTTAAGTAAATTGTTTCATAGCGTGTGACATATCATTCAATAGAACATTTTGCAAGGAATTTAGCTATACATACACCATAATGCGTTATTAAAGCTAAAATTTTGCTGCTAATTTTAAATAATCTGCTTCGTAGTGTGATAAGTCATGCAACAAAACATTTTGCAGAAAAATTAAATGCACAAATATTAATACAACGTGACCGTAGCATGTCACATATCATTCAATTGGAAATCTTGCCACTAATTTTACTACACAATTAAAAGGCTAAAAATTAACAATACTACCTGTATGCTAGTCCAGATGACGTGCTTATTCTCTAAAAAGTTAGTCAGAAGGGAAAGCACGGCCATCGTCAAATCCTGCTGGCCACAGTTTATCAAGGCAGTACCCACAAAGAGCAACAAGATAAGGCAGCGGAATATGATAATTAAGATAAGCGAGAGTACAGTAGACAGCAGAGTAGATAAGCAGCGGTACGTGTAGACTGACCACTTGATTCTAAGTGGAGGTGAGGTCTGCTTTTATACTAATTCATTAGGTAATTGTGTGGGTGTAGTCTCACCCAGGCACAAGTCTCACTGAGGCACAAAAGTCTCACCCAGGCACAAAACGGTCTCACTGAGGCACACAGTAGTCTCACTGAGGCACAATTATTTCAAAAACCAAGTGTACATAGATTCTGACATTAATTTGATACCAAGCAAGATTAATGTAATGCAAAAATGCAATACATATTTGCGTTTAAACTTAAACTAATTATTCGGAAAGAATTTGTTTGTTATTTAAGTTCACAAACAATTAAGAAGTTTGTAGGTTATAGCAACAAGAGATAAGACAAAAGCGACTGGTGTACTCTTTGGTTCTTATAAATTCTAAAACCATATATATTTTTAGTTTTTGAGAAAATTTAAACAACCTTCTGAAAGGTCTTTTTTCCAAACCACGGAAACAACAAACAAAGAAAAGGTTTCAGACTCTAAATTCCTTCTTTAATTCAAATCTGTGTTCACATCTATTTAGACTTCAGATTCCTTTCCTTTTGAATTCCTTGTGAATGAGAAAACTTGTCTAATTTTAGGTAGCAATATATATCAAACAGTTGCCATCTAACAAAAGGCAAGCTAATTAAACGAAATCTTCCTACGCCATATACATTGCTGCAGCAAAATGTACCGCTAAATCAGCACAAACAAGGCAAATTCGTTCCCTACATTTTTTGGTCTATTGCCAAAAGTGTTTTGTTTAGTAGTGTCTGAAGGTTCTAGTTTTGTGTTAATTTTATATATTTCAAGTTCATGCTTAATTTAAAATTTAAAATTTTCTTCTTAACCCTTTAATGACAGAAAGTTGTAACCATTGGCCATTAATATGGTTTCGAAATTCACTCGAAAAAATCACATTTTCTTGAGTCTTCGAAATTTTTGAAAAATTAAAAATAAAAATTAAAACTGCAGTAACAAACGACAGTTCTAGTGTATGGATGTAATGATTTGCTTAAGAGTATATATTAACGCAAATTTTAGAAAGGAGAATCCTCTTGTGCCTGGATGAAACTAATTGTGCCTGGGTGAGACTAATTGTGCCTCAGTGAGACTGATTGTGCCTCAGCGAGACTTCAAGTTCTGTCTTAAATTTTGTGCCTCTGTGAGACCATTTTGTGCCTCAGCGAAACTACATTGTGCCTGGGTGAGACACAATCATTGTGTGTAAAGGTGCTAAGTGTAAAGGTCAAGGTATAACAATGGTTTCCCATTGTTAAAGAAATACCTACGTAAGAAGGCTGAAGAGTAAATTTTCAGATAAGTGGACTTTATTATTATTATTATTTATCTTAAGCCTTAAGTGCAAATGTAATTAAATTAAATTTAGTGACCCCCACTTTTGCATCCAATTAAGAAGTTTGAAACGACATAAGGTAGTCCTTGAAACAAAATTTCCCAGCCTGCGTTTGCTCCTCTGGGACTTCTTGTTAGCTAACCGAGGAGGCATATTTGTTTCACTGATTTCAATTGCTATTTATTCTTTGAATAAGTAATTTGAAGATTCCTATTCACTGAAGACGGTGATTACCTAATCAGCGCCTTGTTTGAGAAAAATGTTTTCAATTCAGACAATAAAGTATTATGTACTATTTCCACTTAGTTAAACCGGGTATTGCTTGCAAACCTGAATTTCTTAAATTAGATCTACTCTGTAATATTCTGTCGTGGGAAACCCACAAGGAATAGTTCAAAAGAAACATTTTCCTTAAATGCTACAATTACTTCAACAAAATTGTACATTGAAAATAAAAGTCATTGTGCCAGCAAGCCTGAACATTGTCTGAACCTTTGAATAAATTTAAATAAGAAAAACAAATGAAACATTTTTATTGTACACCACATATAATGACATGCATATAAACAAATTTACAGATATCATAGACTGTTTCATAACAATGCCGAGTAGTTAATGTTTCGTTCTTATTTTTTTATTCAGCTTATTTCAGACTGGATAGATGCTGAAAACAATCTCATCAGCTACATCGTAGATCACCTACAAACAACTAAACTATATAAATACTTGTAATGGAAAATCTGTTTATGGTACTTTCAACTTTCTTGGCGCATTTTAGATCTTACATTGCTGGAAGTAACTAACAAAACTTGCTAGTAAGCAATTACTCTGGTCTCGATCCATATTCGTTCCAATCACAAAATCAAAATAATGCCAGAGTAGAAAAACCGATGGCCTGCTCTCATATAAATCTTTCCTCCAGTCATGAGCATCATTTATGCAAATGTTTATAAGCTTCTTAATGGTTTTGCTATTTCCATTAAATTTACCAACATCGTAGGTTGAGTTTTTAGAGTGTTTATAAAAGATGTGCCTTGACATTTTGGACACACAACCTTTGTTCCGAGAGGTAGAAATTGAAAATCAAACGTATTTACCTTCAAACCAAACTGAATGACTTAATTTAGCTGCACATGTGTGAATGCTTGGTCAGGTCTCTAATTCTTTCATGGACGTGGTCTTCAGACGGAAGTTGTATTGGCGCATAAACTTCTTGATGGTGTGGTAGGTTCTAATTTGATACCAGTTGGCTTGGTAAATCTCACTGGCATCTGGTGGAGGGTCGGTAGGGTCTTCCTCCAATGGATCTCCGGTGGTGGGTGGATGTTCCTTTTCTATATGTTCCTTGAGCCGATCTTCTCTCAGGATTTATCTCCACATTGTTCGCAAGGAAATGTTTCAGGATGGTTTCGTTTGATGTGGTTCTGTAGGTTCTGTGGTCGCTCAAATGATTTACTGCATTCTGGGCGTATGATTGGTTGAGAATGAGCAGTCTTCCTGTGGAGCCGTAGCTGTCGTTCATTAGGGAAAGTGATTCCACAAGTGTCGCAGGAAGTCGGTTGGTGCTGACGTCGAATGTGCTTCAGGAGGGCGTGATTTCGCTGGAAGGTTGATGAGCAAGTAGAGCATTCAAACTTTCCACGTGAACCTGAAACAGTTCAGCAACAAATAATATTTAACAATACCTAATGTCTAAAAAACTATGAAATGTTCAAACTGTAATGTGTAATGTTTAAAATTGTAATATGGACAACTGCTAAAATGTGACAATGACTAAAAAATACAATCGTTAAAAAATACTATGGCTAAAATATAGTAGTTAAAATTTGAATGACTAAAACTACAACTACTAAAATGCAATCATTAAAAATACAACTTTTAAAAATGCTACACCTAAAGTCTTACCGGTTTCAACGGAATTCATTGTCGTGGTGATGTAAAGTATGGTGATTCAAATGTCAGTAAGGTTAATAAACCTGCCAAACTTGTAATATATGTCTAAACCTTGCAGCATTCTTGTGCTAGGTTTCATAAAATACCTTGCATACCTCTATCTTGCATACTCTTGTTCATTAATTATTGAACACAAGTAGTTGCATTGTCCTTTTCTTTTAACTTTTAGCCTAGTCCCAATTTCACGTAATTGTTGTCACACACAGATTTTCCGAGTCACCTTCAATTATTATTAACTAATTAGCTAACCTATAATTATTAACAGGTGACCGAAGTTGGTTCATTATTACTTTATTACACAGGCACCATAATTAACCCAATAGGTGTCAACAATCTTACGTAATTGGAGACATAAAATTTTCATTTTCAGCCAATTTTCATAGTTGACTTTAATACATTATTACTAGCTAATTAGTTAACTACTAATTAGTTGACCGAAGATAGTTCAACACATGCTCTTTACGTTGACGCAAAGATTAAAGTGATAAGTATTGCCAATTTTACGTAATTGGAGACATAAAATTTCCATTTTCAACCAATACCCTTGTTTACGTCTTTAATTTCATTGAGACAGGTTCAATCAAGACAGCTTAGAGGGAGGAAATTTTAAGCAAGCAGGGAGAAAAGTAGTGACAGGTTCGAGTCCTCAGTATGGTAAAGATATGCTAACACTAGAAGGCAGCTAGCAGGGACAAAAGTAGTGACAGCTTTGAGTCCTCAGTATGCTAAAGATATGCTAACACTAGAAGGCTGCTAGCTGGGAGAAAGACTTTTGACAGGTTTGAGTCCTCAGTATGCTAAAGATATGCTAACACTAGAAGGCAGCTAATAGAGAGAAAGACTTTTGACAGCTTGGAGTCCTCAGTATGCTAAAGATATGCTAACACCAGCAGGCAGCTAACATCAGTATATTCTGAAGTACGTAACTAACAATCTTGTCGTCTTTAAGTGTTTGTTACATGTCTTCTAGTACAAAGGTTCAGATGAAGAATATTTTTGATCTATACAATGTTGAGGTAGATGTATAAGTGTCAATTGGCAAACAGTCAGGTAAATAAAAGTTTCAAAAAAAGTTTGAAAATGTTACTTAATTAATTTACGTACTTAATTAGGCATTTAGTTAATAAACACTAATTAGGCAGGAAACAAACTATAGTCTAGCAAACTTAAAGTTAAATACGTAGACAATGTAGGCCAATTAGACTGTGCTACAAATTTTAATATAATGTTAGAAGCTAGTCCAAGCTAAAGGGAAAATTGGCCAATAATGACCTTGAAAAACATCTGCACCCGATGATTAATGACCTTACCTGTATGATTAATGACCCTATTCGGCAAAGCCAGAATGAATCCAAAGATACACCTGTACAAAGAGGTCCCATTTGTCCTCTCCTATTACTCTCCAAGTATCTGTCTTAAATTTTGTAAAAATGACGCGATTTCGTTAATTCCTTCGTTCGCAGTGCTAGATTACATTATCGATATTGTCGCTGTTATTTGGTGCCATTTCGAAGATGTGAGTCAATTACTCCTAAGTACTGTGGCAGAAGCGACTGAAACTTTGCGCATTACAGAAAAGTTAGTGTACCAAGATGTGCAAAAAGCTAGGTCACTGAACCTCGCTTTGAAGCTTAGAAATGCTAAATTGATTTCCCGAAGTATGGATGACGATCGCTCCAAAAAGCTTTAAGTCAGTTGTAAACGCATACTGCACGAAGGAAGCGTCATATAGAAAAACAGATTTCATATTCGGATTCAGCAGGTCAAATAACCCCTATAAACACCTTCTCGGCAAAATCGGAGCCAAATATTTTTTGTAAAAAGCTGGGGTAGGCTAGGGGCTGTCAATTTTATTAGATCGAAAACGGCGCACGGTCACATCGTAACTTTTAGCCAAATTTCAAACTTTGAGCTGCTATTGCTGAAGAAGGAAGCAACACTCGAATGCCGGAATACTTTTAATATTTAGCTCTAGTAACAGTTAACATTTATGGCTGAAAGTTTCAGGATTTGCCAAACCGTTAAACCACCAGAGCTGAAAAAACCTTTTCTGAAAAATCCCATTTTTCGCACCAAAATTTGTACTTTGGCATCCTGCCAAAAATGGTGTATATGAGATATATTGTTGCCCGCCCTAAACTTTTTTACTTTGATATGTTGGCTAACATTGGGGGGAAAAGTAGTTCTTTCCGTCGATGTCGTGCCAACCCGTTCGTAGCCCCCCCCCCCCCCCTTAAGGATGGGGGGGCGACTAAAATGGGGGTGCCCCGAATTTGTCCGATTGGCCTTCTTTTCGGCGAAATTAAAGAGCATGGGGGTGGTCAAAAAATACTTGGTCGTTGGCTCTTAGCTGCCTTCCAGCCATGTGCAGGCGTCGCGTTTATGTGCTCGACACCCCCTTTTCGCAACTACCAACATAATTAATTTAAAATTTCTGCTGGCTGCAGGACCCTAGCTCAAAACTTGTCATTGGCCAATATGATTTGGCACATGTGCCCCTATATGCGGAAAAATACTAGACGTCTGTATCTTATCTGCATCTAAAGGAAATAACTGTTCAAAGTTGAAGTTTCGGCAAAATTTTGAAAATTTTTGGCTAACGAAAGGAATATTTTATTACTGGTGCGAGCTATAAGGCTGTAATTTGGCAAATACAGAGGCCCTATAGGAGTACTCATTTGTGCCAAATGGCAAGAAATTCTGCCGGGTGAAAAATTTTTATGTCAACTTAAATCTTCAAAAATTGCCAAAATAGCCATTTTCAGTCTGTCGGATCCTGTGTAGAGCTGCTTTCTGTAGCCATAGAAGTCGCAAACCTTCACTAATCGAGCTGAAATCGTTTGTGGGTGTGTTTTCAACCACGCTGAGTTCAGATATCTCAAAAAATTTTAATTTGAAAAATTTGATTTTTTCGATTTCTGGGGTACTATTGCCCAAAATAGGCGATTTTGTCAATTTTTAAAGATTAAAGTTGACATAAAAATTTTTTCACCCGGCAGAATTTCTTGCTATTTGGCACAAATGAGTACTCTTATAGGGCCTCTGTATTTGCCAAATTACAGCCTTATAGCTCGCACCAGTAATAAAATATTCGTTTCGTTAGCCAAAAATTTTCAAAATTTTGCCGAAACTTCAACTTTGAACAGTAATTCCCTCAGATACAGATAAGATACAGAGGTCTAGTATTTTTCCGCGGATAGGGGCACATTTCTAAATCATATTGGCCAATGACAAGCTTGGAGCTAGGGTCTTGCAGCCAGCAGAGATTTTTAATTAATTATGTTGGTAGTTGCGAAAAAGGGGGGGGGGGTCGAGCACATAAACGCGACGCCTGCACATAGCTGGAAGGCAGCTAAGAACCAAGGACCAAGTATTTTTTGACAACACCCATGCTCTATAACTTCGCCAAAAAGTAGGCCAATCGGACAAAGTCGGGGCAAAAGTTTAGCCCCCCCCGCTTAAGAAGGCTAGCACCATAGGTTAGTAATAGCTCGCATAAGATCATCTGAAACAAATCGTTTTGTAATTGACCAATGCATTTTATGCATTGCAATGTCAATAAAGTACACTGTCTATATTTAGTTGTCTTTGAAATTGCTTTGTTTTTGTATATTCTGTCGTCGCTGCATTTGTTTACCTGTAAGTTTCTTCTCGCTTTCATGCTGCTTTTTTCTCTTTAATAATAAATTCCGTGAAAATACGTGAGTTCTTTCAATCCTGTTTTAAGTTGGTTAATAGGGTAGTTGGTTAGTACTCAGCAGCTGTGTACACCAGAGATGAAACCGGGTCACCGGGTCAGTTCGGGTCACTATATGGACCGGATCACCGGGTCACCGGGTCAGGAGGTCTGATCCGGTCTTGACCCGGTATTTTTGATTGGGGGAATTTTTATGCTGTTAAAGCATATGTTTCAGAATTTTTACCAGTTTCTACCACCTGAAAACTTCAATAATTATTCAAAAACAAGCAATCGGAATATTGTTAAGTTAATTCTGCAGTTTTTTTAAATGCTTGTAGCTGTATCGTCCACATAATATTTGTAATGTCCTGCCAAGTTTAGATCAAGGTTTGAAACTACATGATTGCGTCGAATCTCAACCAGAACATGAAAATTATTGCATGGGCCCTGAGAGCCGGAAATCTTTATTTTAAAATCAAAAATTATTTTCCATGCGCCATCTAGCGTAAGTGATACTTCGCCGATGCTATCATTTTTGGAGGGAGGGGGTCAGACTGTGTGTTTCAGATTTCAATAAGAAGTAAAATCTCAGCAAAACAAGGTGTACTGATTCTGAGTTTTGCTTTGCATTTTTTTCTAAATGTTATGGCTTACTATCTTTAGGACCTAATGAAGTTTTGTTTGATTAGTTTATAGAATATATTGTCTGAATCCTAGCCATAAGCAAGAATATTTCCAAAGAATCTCTGACGAGTGAAACCCTCAACCAAATAAAATATTTTACTAAAGTATATGATGCTAAAACACAAAAGTACTATGTTATGTTAAGCTCTGTGATTAGGATTAGATGATGTGATGACTTTGGCAAAGTATTTTGTTCCAATTCGTTTGATTCAAAAAGTTATGTAGTTTACTTCACATCACATTGAGTGCGAAATTGTGCAAATCAGTTTTGATTTTTTTCGGCTTACTTGCATTATATACATACTTTGCTATGTTGGTTTAAAGAATCAAAAAGTTTGCCCAACTTTTTAGTATAGACGCCAAAAATGTCCAAAAAGGTCAGAAACACTCACCGCACCCCAATATAAGTATTTTTTTATTTTTCCAAGCTTGAACCTGAATTTTCAAAAATACCGGGTCACCGGGTCAAGGGTCGATCGGGTCACAGGGTCACATGGTCAGCAAATAGTGACCCGGTTTCACCTCTGGTAGACACACCCGATGGCCCTGAAATGTTAGTCTTGTCAGAAACTGATTTTATTCAGCAAAATCTCTACCCCACTTCTTCGTTTGGGTCTATTCTCAAGTTATTTCGTTTTGATGTAGAGTTTCTATCTAGAATTTCTGCTCAAAAACACCTAAAGCCAAAATGTACGGAGTGGCTTAAAAGTATGAAACGCAATAGCAGACAAATCGGTCGTCGCCATTAACAAGTTTTATGGTTGTCTGCACCGAGGGAAGGATACAAGCACAGCTCGGAATCTAGTTTATACTATTTTCCATGTAAGCTTCATTTCTAGTTGCTGTCACTGACACCTTCGTCGGAAGATGAGAGCGCACGAACAGGGCATTAAGATTTCACGCTAGTTTAGTTTGTCGATAAGCATAGCATTTGGAGAAATCTCACGGTCTTATTTTCTGTGCTAAACTTAAACAGAAACATTAAAGCATTATCAGTTTTCTTTATTTTTGCTGTTTAGTTGAATTAGTGTTTGCTGCAAGGAATTAACGTTACGCTTCAACTTGATTCGCAATGCATAGCATAGCTTTAAGTATGTTTAAAATTTTATAGCTGGATACCAGTGTAGTAATGTTGTTAAATTCAGCAGCCATCGCTCTGATCTCAACGTCGCTTTAATCACAAGATTGTATTTGGAAGCTGAGCAGATTTTAGTTGATTTCACTGAAACCTACATTTATAAAAAATATGTCAGATCAATATAGTGCACCCAAGCGAAATTGATAACCTATATATTTAACTTCTGCAGTGCAAGTGCAATTATATTTAATCCTAGGGTTAGTACAAAACCTATAATCAGTAATCTTCCTTAGAATTCAAGACGATTTTACTTGAGGACCACTGGAAATTAAATTCGAGCGGCCGAACATTTGGAACACAACTGTGTTGCAAATGTGCAGCCGGTAGCAGCATTTATTTAAAGTCGACATTTATCGATTATTTATCAAAATGAATTTTCACCGGTTAGTGAAATTGGATTCAAATTTCTTGCGACTGATTAATTAATGTATTTCAAATCTCCATTTTCAAATATTAAGGTTTCGAAGTTCTAAAAATAATGAAAGCTTCTTGTTCCTGTTTGATTGATCGATCCTGCTGTTTAATCAGCCCATCTCGTTTTTGAAATTGACTATTGTGCGTCATCCTTATAGGACAGCCATATCTGAGAAAGCTTTTTCAATTTCCGAAGAGAAACCAAGGCACATTTCTACATATTTTGACAAAATGCAAATTCTTCAAATTTACAAAAGTAAAAGATTTCATCGTTTTGAAACTTCGTAATATTGAACGTTCTCTCACGAACTAATTTAGGGAATCAATGACAAACCAGCAATTCTCTTCAACTACACAAGTTTCAATTCTCTACCAGTATCCAATCTGTATCTAAATCCAAACATGTATCCAAGCTAAATCAAACAAACGACGTTGCCACTAGTTTCAGTATTATAGCTTTGAAGCCAAATTTAGTTTCATTAAACTCTTTAAAGTCAATACTGATCTTCTAAGATTCACATTATTTTTGCAGGTATACTGTTGGCTGTCGCGGTTGTTGATTCAGTTTCGTCAAAATGCAACATGGATAATATGCAAAACTGTTTCGATCTCATGTACAACGAAGGAAATCAAATTGGGTTAGGTCTTCAAGATCCTATGTTATTTGGAGACAATATCCTCCAATATTTGCTTGCCAACAAAGTGAAAGGACTTCACAACATCTGCAGGCAAGTCCAGATGTGACAGAAGAACATTTTGGAAGGTTTTGAAAAAATTATTTTTTCAAAGATTTTACTCTCCAGTGTCTGCTTTTGTGCAGCCGCCTCTGCAATTCTGTATAAAGTTTTATCCAAATTTTTGGTTCAGGCCCTTGTTGCTATGCTAACCATAGGTAGTCTTTAGAGTATAATTATAAGATCAATCTTAAATCTATATGTTTGTATTTGGAAACGCAAACAATCGGCCATCAGGCGTTATATCATTTTCACAAATTCTGTAGTGTACTCATCGGGTGTTTTTCTTTAGCATAGCGAAAAATGTCAGCAAGTGTCTGGGGCCTCATCAAATTGACCTGTGTTTGCAAGGGGCTGTACTGTTCTACTTTTTGCAGTTGCCAATGGAGTTTGCCAGTGATTATGCAGCCCTGCTTAAGGAAATTGGTTATGGTTGTGTGGTGGAATATCAAGGTAGGTTTTGCAGTCGTTATTCTAATTACAACATACAGAGTCTACCTTTGCTATAACTGTTCGGTGTAAACGGAATGCTTGACTGCAAACATTGTCTGAATATAGACCAGTACAATTAAGTGGACAGTTCGACTTATCAAAATAAATGCTAACAACCAGCTGAATTGATTTTGTCTGGTTGTAGAATATTTACTTCTACAGTTTTCAGGATTTCAGGATTCCAGAGTAAATTTTCTACTTCCTTCTTGCTTATATATGTTCAGATGGAAACTAGCTTAACAATTCTAGCTCTCCCTCACATCAGTTTCCTTCATCTAATGTAGCGTTCTCCATAGTGGGCTATGTAACGTGCAGAACGGTTTCCGCACGATAACGGCTAAAAATGCCAACTCAAGCAGAACCTTTATTGGTGCAACTATCGAATGATGTCGACAAGAAAAACTAGTGACTAAGAAAACGTTGGTCTCGGTGTTAGATTCCTATCATCCAAGCGAACATTGTAGTAATCTATTATTGCTGATAAGGAAACTGCAAAATATTTATAAATTTAAGTGATTAACTGCTTCAGATTTACGACGCAGTGCTACGTGTGCACTCGCTTTCTTAAATAATCAGTCATGACCGTGGAAATATTTTAGATTTGGTGTTCATAAATAACCAAAATTTTATTGCAAATATTGAATGCTCTCAATCCTTTTTGCCGTCAGATCATTTACAAGTTTCTGGACTTTTAGGTCCTTTTCTGGTTCCTAAAATTGACTCACAACAAGAACAATTTTACAATTTCAATAAGGCCGACTGGGCGAATATGAAAGTTTATTTGGATAATATAAACTGGGAAACATTGCTTAATCTTGATCTTTCTATTGACTTAGTATGGCAAACTTTTAGAAATGAAATTCAGAAATGCATTGCTCTTTATGTTCCATTATGTAGCTCAGTTAATAATATTCGTTATTGGTCTGTTGCAACGACTAAGCTACATAAGAAACAATTGCAATTGCATAGAAAATTTAAACAAAACCCAACCGATATAGCCAAAAGAGCCTGGTTAAACGCAGCTAAGTTATCCAGGCAATCCAAAAGAAAAGATTTACATAAGCGTGAGCAGATGTTTTTGCGAAATCCGACTGAGAAAAAGTTTTGGAACTTTGTCCGGTCCAAATTTCAAACAAAGTCAGATATTCCAGTCATGATTAAGGACGGAAACCCAATTCTTGAAGAACACAGTAAAGCCACACTCTTCAATGAATTTTTCTCCTCGGTTTTTGTTAATGATGATGATGAAATTATACCTGATTTACCACTGCCCACGACCTTTTTAAGTTCTGTTGACTTTAGCATTGATACAGTCCTTGCACATTTAATGGATTTACCAAAAAAGTATAGCTCAGGACCAGATGGAATTCCCCAAATTTTGTTAGTTAAACTTGCTAGCTCTGTCGCGCTACCTTTGTCACTGATCGATACAAAATCATTCCGCGAGAATACCATTCCAACTGAATGGAAAAAAGGTAAAATTGCTCCAATCTTTAAAAAGGGCGTTCGCAGTAGTTTCGAAAACTACCGCCCAATTAGTCTGCTTTGTTCTTCTGGGAAACCCATGGAATCTATTGTTGCCGAATGCTTATCTGATTATTTTAATAGTCATGGTTTAATTGATACCTGCCAGTTTGGGTTTAGAAAGCGCAGGTCAACTGTAGCACAGTTATTAGAGACTCATAATTTATGGACTCAAGCCTTAGATAATTCTAAAAACATCGATGTCGTATTTCTTGATATTGCTAAAGCCTTTGATACGGTCCCTCATTCAAAGCTTTTACAAGTTTTAAACTCTGTCGGCATTTGCGGCGAACTTTACTCTTGGCTCAAGTCGTATTTGACCAACAGAGTACAATATGTTGAACTGAAAGGTTTTAAATCTAGTATTAATAACGTTATTTCAGGTGTACCTCAGGGCAGTATTCTAGGCCCACTGTTATTTCTTGTGTACATAAATAGTCTTTGTACATCTCTAAAGTACTTGGATATCCGACTGTATGCCGACGACGCAAAACTTTTCTTAACTTACTCTAACTCGGTGCCTAGCCATAACCTTTTGCAACAAGACTTAACAAATGTCCTAAATTGGACTACCAGCAGAAAACTTAAGCTTGCTTTTTCAAAATGTGTTGTAATGTATCTGGGGCATGCTAATACGCAACATCCTTTTTATTTTAGTCAACATGAATTGGCTGCAGTACCACAGTTTAATGATTTAGGTGTTACTATCTCGTCAAATTTCAAGTTTTCCATGCATTGTTTAAATATTGCAACTGTTGGTTGTCAAAAAGTAAGTCTGTTATTTACTTTATTCTATTCTCGAGACATTAATTTTTTGCTCAGCATGTACAAACTTTACATTCGCCCAAAATTGGAATATGGATCAGAGGTGTGGTCTCCGTATTATTTAAAAGATATAGATATCGTCGAAAGAGTTCAGAGAAGATTCACCAAACGACTACCTGGGCTGAAAACCTTGTCTTATGTGCAACGTTTGGACAGGTTAAACTTACAATCTCTGGAAGAGCGTAGAATTGTGAAAGATTTAATTATGGTGTATAGAATTATCCATAACCTTATTGACCTGAGAATGGAAGACTTTTTCAGCTTAAACACTTACAGTGCTACTCGTGGGCATCCGTACAAATTGATATTAAAACGTTCCCGCCTAGATATTAGAAAAAATTATTTTTGTAATCGAGTTGTTCCAATTTGGAATTCTTTGAATTCCGATATAGTTTGTTCTGAATGCGTAAATGAATTTAAAAGAAAACTTAATAATATCTCTCTATCTCACTTTGTCAAGGGGCGGGGATTAGTAGCCGGGCAAACGGCCCACCCCGTTCCTTACCAACATTGAATAGTATATTACTTATTTTGTGTTGTTTATTGCTTTTTCGTACCTTACTTGCTAATTTCCTTTGCTGTTATTGCTCTTAAATGGCGTTGGTTGGTTAAATAAAATGAATGAATGAATGAATGAATCAGTAGATGCATCGTGTCTTCGAACTTATACTCAGGAAGTTGCTACGTATCCTGAAAAATCTTGCCGGTACGTTACAGCGGCAGATGTTAGATCCTGTTCTAACCGAAAGAATGGCATTTTAGCACGTAGAATATATACTTTTTCTGAGAAAACTGTTTTCATAACTCATTTGCAAAGCCACTTTTACAACATAAAATCTTAGGAACCATTCCTCTATTTGTCTTAATATTCCTGATCTTATTAGCTTTCTAAATGGGGTGCTGCACAGCACAATGGCATTAAACTTTCAAAAGAAATGAAACTGTCTACAAGATGATTAGAATTAAAAACAAAATTAGAGGAATTTCTGAATACTAGCAAAACCAACGAAGTACACAATGAGAAAAACATCGAAAATCTAATCAATAATTAATTAGTTATCAAACTGATTATGATATCGTAATGTAGTCATAGTGTTTTTAGCTTTTACAACGAATTGATTCAGTGTTACATCAAGCCGTACTCTGCCTCTGGCAACAATTTACGCTTATCCCTTTGTCGCAGTTTTCAATATGGTCTGAAGACTTCGTTGCAGTCATGTCCAATACAATGTAACTTAAATAACAGCGATATGTTGTAACGCGCTAACAGAAAATTATCTCAACTAACTTCTGGAATGGAAATGATAAACGCAATTCCAGAGAAAGTTTGTATTCATCATTCATCAAATGAAAATTGCTGAATATTAAATCTATGGAGACGACACACAGCTAATGTCATATTTGAGTGCAAAAGAAAGCCAATATTAATGAAAAAAGATAGCAAATAAGAAAGAAATAAAGTAGGAAAAGCAAGAAGAAAACAAAGCCCAAGGATCTACCCAGCTCCCGATCTTATAATATTTGATATCTTGACTTAAGATTTCGATTCCTTTTGGGCACGTATTGTTTCAAAAATTAGACATTTCCGTTCGTGACAGCTTTTATGAATGTTTGACGGCCGGGGCCAGTTTCATAAAAAACCGTCTCGAGTTCTCAAGTTCTCGAGTTCTCGAGTAGTCTGTTTTCAGTGACAAAAGCCTCTTCTCTATTAAAAATTATATGTAAAAGTATCTACAGAAAATTTTATGGTGATTTATTGGGTCAATTACAGAAGTTATTGAAAGAGAAAGAAAAAATTTACAAATTTAGATTTTCAAAAATTTCTCGAGTAAGCCTCAAGTTGGCGAAATTTTCTCTGGTCGAAATCGACCAGACAACTTGACTCGAGAACTCGAGAACTTTTCCAGCGTGACTTTCAATGCGGCTTGCGGATCTCAAAAACTTCCAGCGTAGTTTAGCTACTAGACTCGAGAACTTGAGAACATTTTTATGAAACCGGCCCCAGGGCAGTAGCTGCATAGTTGCAACCATATTTATTCAAGAGAACTCTCGCTGCGCTCTATGCATTTGCTTCTAAAAGTAACATTCTAGCTTTTCTCCATCATTAAATGTTACCTAATGTTGGCGTCAAATTTCCTAATAATGGCGTCAAATTCTCTAACGTTGGTGTCAAAAACTTGCCATTTTTGCAGAAATCAAGTAATCCATTATTTCTTTCATCAAGCAATTGCACTCCCGTAGGCTGTTGTCATAAAAATGTTATTCTTGCAAAAACAGGACCAAACTTTTTCCAGCGATTGTGGGGAATTTAGTAGTCAAGCTAGTGTTGCCACTTGGCATATGTGATTCACAGAAAAATACCCCGGGACATCTTTTTAGGTGCCCCGATAGCTGCTTCTAGCTAATGCGGTCAGTAACAAAGTTGGGCAAAGCAGGAAAAATCCAGGTTGTGATTACATTTTAACTTATTTCTCTATAGCGAAGAAAAATTTCATAACAAGTAAAAAGGGTCCCCAGCTATTTATAGAGGTATGGACTTATATAAGTTGTCTGGTGATAAAATTTACTTCAGCCCACAAAAAATCTGGAAAATTAGACTTCTTTTAAAATACAATAAATACTTTTGGAAAACCAAACTCAGTTTAATGGCTCCTTAACTTCAAGGAATTGATGCGTAACAATGGTTCAAATTTGATGTCTCCAAAGGGAATCACCGCCTTAAACTTTGCTTCTTCTGCTATATGATTAGTATTAGTATTACTGTATATTAGCATTATGAATTGTATTATACTGTCCTTCATAACAAGAAACTTGGCTCGGACCAAAGGCTTCTAAGCCATGCTATAGCATTTTTGACCGATTTGATTAAAACTGAACTGGGTTGAAGGTTTACAACTATACGCTAAACATCCAGGTTTCAGACTGCTTCCATCATAAATGAATGCATGGCTGGTACTTCAAGTAATTGCCAAATCAGACCCTGTCAATCCAATCAATCAAATTAGTCAAATTCCTAAACAGGCGTAGTCTGCTGTTAAGTAGCTGAATATACAAAAGAATTCCTTCTAGTGGCAAGATACGATAAGGATAATAGCTAAAGCAATTTCAAGATAAAACCAGTGGTACCTCTTAAAAATAAACTTTAGAACAAATATTTTGGGGCAGAAAGCAAATACCCAGATTTGCAAACAGTGCTGTTCAGAGTCATCGTAGGTGCAGACTGATACAAATGGTTTAATTTGAACTAACAAACTGAAGATCAAAAACTTTTGCATTGGTCTAAAAAACTCCGCCTCCTCTGAAATGTTTTCCTCCGTTCATTCATATTATGTCAGGGAAAACCATAACCGTTTTGGTAGGGGCCAAGAGATTGGCTTAAGGCGGCGTTATTGACTTTTAAAACGCAATACTTTCCCAATTTTGGAGTGAGAACGAGATCAATACATTATTATAGTTCTTTTTGGTATACTGTACAACCGAAGCAGATCGCTTCTTAAAAAGTTAAATAATATAAATATATGGATATGGATCTTTAAACACAGGTTTTTCAAAACTGCAAAATCGGCCAAAATGCTTTTCAACTATGGAATAGAAGAAGTCTTGACCGAGGAACGGTTTTTCGGATACTGCTCAGTAGCTCTTAAAAATTCAGAAAATACGCCAAATCCAAAACTAACGAATCCTATTACCAAGAGTGCATAATTGCACAATATACGTCACGTCCCAAACCCGAAATCGCACAAAACTAGTTTTGTGATGTTCAAACCTCACAAAACCCGTTCTGTGAGGCCTCGTCTCACAAAACTAGTTCTGTGAGATTCATGCATCACAAAACCCGTTCTGTGATACCATTTCTCTCAAAACTAGTTCTGTGAGGTCACTTTCCTCACAAAACCCGAAATAATTGCAAACTCAATATTACATTGCTATTTTAAAAGTTTATTTATTTCTTATAATTCCATGACGTCTTGAATTTGACCTCACAGAACTAGTTTTGTGAGAAATGGCATCACAGAAAGGGTTGTGTGAGGTATGAACCTCACAGAACCAGTTTTGTGAGACAAGGCCTTACAGAAAGGGTTTTGTGAGGTATGAACCTCACAGAATCAGTTTTGTGAGACAAGGCCTCACAGAACGAGTTTTGTGAGGTTTATGTGCGATTTCGGGTTTGGGACGTGACATATATAAGAAGAAGAGTAAGCCACTAGAGGGCTTCTCTTCTTGGCATTGCGTAACGGTGTTCCGACCACAATACGCGAATGTTCCACCGTTTGGTGTTGGGGGGTAGCTCTCTTGGACGTAGCATACCTCCCTTTGTTTGTTGGGGGTAGCCGAAAGGAGGTCCCCGTTTGGGGGGGGGGGGGTAAGCAAAAGAGGTCCCCGTTTGGGGGGGGGGTCACCAACAGCCAATCAGATTCAGCCGATCTTAGCCTGACTTATCGAACCCCTTCTGCCTACTCCCCACCAAACGGGAATCCCTGTTGCATACCCCACACCAAACGGGGAGGTGGTATGCTTGTCGACCCCCCATCAAACGGGGGAACATTCGCGAATTGTGGTCGGAGCACGGTTAAGCAATGCCAAGAAGAGAAGCATTCTAGTGGCTTACTCTTCTTCTATAATGTCGGCTTTCGCGCCCGAGCATAGATGTCTTCGGCTCATTTGAATATTAGATTCAATATGCAAATGAGCTTCTCTTCTTCTTCATCTTCTTCACTTCATCTGTCTCTGGGCTTGAAAGCCGCATTATCCCGACAGAATGGTAGGGATAATATAAAGGAAATAAATATGGACTCTTGCTATTATCCTGTGCGCAAAAAGGGTTGACTTTTACTCTTTTAACATGTTAACTCGTTTAACTCGCTACGAGAAAGGCCCTCAAATCCGTTGCATAGTCTTTAAATAGATATTCCGACATTATGTTTCGGCAAAATCTCCAGTAGATCTGTCTGCTCAATTCTGCGTAGATCTGAATTCTGAGTATGTATTTGGGGGGAAACAGTTCTGATTCTTTAATGGTATGAGAAGTCTCAATTATCGCCTGTTCTAAACGTTTAAGGAAAATGTTTCAGGCAAGTTAACAAGTTGACCCCGAAAATGGGCAATAATCTTTAATTGGCCTGCAAGAATTTGTGTGGAGCATCTTTACATGCTGTTTGCAATAAAGGATTTTCTAATTATTCTATACAAAGATTTATCAGGGAAAGGTTGGTATGTTTCCGTTACACCACAGGATTTCTTTGCTGACACTTGAACATTGGTTAACCATTGACAGTCGACAAAGCGAATTTGTCCCTGTTTAGTCTTTGTCAATTCCCATATGCGTAGTCTAAACAGATTTAGATTTGGTAGTATTAGTCTAAACAGATTGGTGTGACGGAGATTTGGGGTGGGGGCTCCCACCAACTTTTTTAGCCCCCCTCTGGAGACCCCCAACCCTCCCCCAAAAAGTAAAAGTTTTTCTATCTTTCTGCCAAAAATAGCATTTTCAGCCGTTTGCAATGCCAATAAACATTCTCTTATGAAGTAATTTTGACATTAGACATTGTTTTTAAATTCGAAAACTTGATTGCCAACATGTTTCCTAGTCCAAACTAATGTCAATAATGAGTCAGAAATGCCACAGTACAGTTAAAAACGTGCATTTATAGCAATAATAAACACTTTAAGCCAAAAATTTGGAAATTTTTGAAAGTACTTAAGGGGGGGGGTCCATTTTTGGCCGATTTTTCGACAATCTCCGATTTTGCTCATTTTCACATATTTTGTTGTCCAATCGGTATATTTTAACGAGTTTTTGAAATTAAAGTCGGATCTTTTACGGTTAGCGAGTAATTCCACCTCATAGTTGATGTCAGTATGTGTTAAACATAGGAAACGGAAAAAGTGGTGATTTTTTCCGTGCGCCAGAGAAATCTCGACAACGACAAAACGAAACAGTTCAACGTCCATTTTATATTATAAATAAGACCAAGAAGGGTGATTTGTAGGAAGTGGAATTTTAATTTAGGCCTTCAAAATTTTTTAATTAATTTTTAAAGTTGGAGAATAGCCGAATTTGACAGTTTTGCAACGTTGAAATTGGGGGTCAGCAACTTTGATGAAATACTGTGAAAGTTCTAAGCCCTAATTAAAAATTCTACTTCCTACAAATCACAGCATATGACAAGACATCTCGAATGATACCAATTGATCCTGGTTAGGTCTGCCCAATTTCGAGATTTTTCTGGCGCAGAATTCTCAATTTTTAGCAAAATTTCGGAAATTCCTGTTTTTTGGCAAATAACATAGAGCTATGGCAACACAGACCCGTAAAATGTTAGGCTATCTATGTGCGCGTCATTATTGATGACTTTAGGTCAAGTTTGGGCAGAAATGGTGCAAGTTAGTGCACCCAGTTGGTCACTGGGGTCAAATATGGGGGCCTGACAACCACAATCTCAAAAATGGCGATTTCTCAAGTTTTTCGAAATACGTTAAATTTTATATCAATCGAAAGCTCTCAGTGCAGGGATGAATTCTTCTCATAGAACTATGGCTCGGAAATGCTTCTATTTTAAGTTAAGCGCTCTTAAACATTTCATTACATCGGGGGGAACAGGGTCCTTGTTTCTTCGGAAAATCATTTAAGGAAGCTTCTGATCATGCTTATCTGGCTTGAATCCGTTCGAAAATGATTTTATTAATTGTTTTTAAATGTGCATAACAAAATAAGCTAAATATATGAAGTTGATTTGCGCAAACTTGCTTCAGTTGTCTGCAGCACCCTCATTTTCGCTGATATTCAAATTGTACTCAATTAATTGCTCATAACTTACGGAGAACTGAACGAAACAACTCAAAATTTAAACTTGAAATGTACGACATATATGGGTAGATTATGTGTGAAAATGAGCGAAATCCGTGGTCTAAAAATTTTTCACGATGGACCCCCCCCCCCTTAACGTACTCAAGTACTTATCCACTTGGCATAGTATTCACGCATTCCATGACGTTTTCTTGTTTTTATTCCTTTCTCAATCCAATAATTTTCCGGTTCCTTAACATCCTGTAACTCTTGTTCATAGAAACGTCCCGGTATCTTTTCTCCCTGTAAATCTTCCAAGTGATACATTACTGGAGCTACATTAGCACTAATCTTTACAATATTGAACAATTCCTCAGACCAGTTTGGTAAGTAACTCTTTACAAACAGTCTCTTCGTTTCACTAATTCGTAAAACATCACCAATGTTGAACAATGGATGTTGTGCTGGATGATCATCATAGAGTTTGTTATTAACTACGTCAGCATTTTCCTCTTTAGAAGCTTCTACTGGAGTCATTCCAATTGAACGATGTTTACTATTGTTTGTAGCCATCAACAAACGAGGACAATACATCTACATACCGG